>JABFFJ010000287.1:0-235908 GCA_013623715.1 Fusarium verrucosum
TAGGTACTATTATAGTAAATAGTAATAGTTATTATAGTAAATAGTAATACTTATCTAATATTTGCACTAAATATTAATTTCTTAAGATTTCTTAGGAAGAAGGTACTTATAAGGCGTGGCCAATTTATTAAGATAATACGATATATCCTCGAAATCACAAGATATTTACTTTGCGAAAGCTAGGTCAAGGGAAAAAGAACCCCATGGGGGCTGCGCTTAACAGGATCGGCGGCAAACATCTGATACCCGTCGAGGTAAGTGACTTACCATGGTAATATAACCCTTTGATTAATGTATGACTGTGCTCTCGAATTCAACGATAGGTGTCCAAATGGTGATGTCCTAAGAATAGAAATAGGGGTCTGGATGCGATCTAGACTCTAGATAGATAGATATCCAGGCAGGATAAATCTCGAGTGCGGCCGCCTGAACGGGCCCATACTATCTATGAGATGTTCATAGTCAGATTATTTGTGTGAAGATGCAAGTCTCGTGGCAAAAGATTGCTACCTACATAGCAACTGACAAGGATGCATGTCGGTACTGCAGTAATAGACCAATATGGAAGGCAGATTTCGGGTGATATACCGTATTCCATTCAGTGGCACAGCTCAGCTCAGCTCTACATATGGACCTTGTAGGTGAGCTAAGGTATTTTGTGTGACCTTCCATTGTCAGACTATGTAGGTGAGGCTAGCCATGAGATCTTGGAGATCCTCGAGATCATCATGGCATGCATGGTCTGTCTGCAAGGCTCCAAGTGGAACGGATCTCCGTGGACCCCTGATCGAGGAGCCTGGAGGAATGATGCTCAGGCTGGGGGATCGATCATGACTAGCCAGTGCACGGCTCACATGGAAATGGCCTGTCTGTTTAGACTCTGTCAGAGAAACCTTAATTCTGTGCATGTCATCGGTTGTTTAGACGAGCCATGCTCAAGGAGTGAGTGCCAGGACTTTACGCAACCTGACAGGTCCACGGTGACGCAGAGAAGCTATACGACCGAGCTCGCCGAGAAGCGTGTGAGAATGGATATCTCCATTTGATATTAGTGAATCGGCAGTAAGCCGCTATGAACAGCTGCCACTCACGTTAAGACGCTGCCGAGAACTGCTTGGAGGCCAACATGGTGGGCAGTGCAATCCTGGCAGGCATCCAGGATGTGAATTTGATGTGGTCTCCGAAAACGCTGACATTCCTAATACAGAACCTTCTGCAGGTGATAGGAACAAGGAATCGATGAATCAGTCAAGATTGTGCACCACTGAGCATTCCCCTCCCTCTCTAACCCTGGTTCATCCACCGAGTCTCGATTCTTGACCAGTTGAGAGCTGATTGACTATGAATTAAGCTCATGTATCAACCGATCGGTGATTGCAGTTTTGGGATTCTGTTGACATGACCTTGGCGGATAGTAACCGCACGAACCGCGTCTACTCATCTATCATAGGTATCGCATCTTTTCGAGCAATCGTGGAATATACATAGTTGGAAAAGTTTCTCGCTACAGAGTTTTCGGGCCGGATTCTGCAGAGAGAGTTTGTTTTGCAAGGTTCCGGGTTGCCTAGGACCCTTGGCTCGTTTGTGCCCTTTAAAGCATAAGCGATATAGATGTCGGAGATGCATGACAAGATATCATTATGAGTAGATTGTGCATTGAAGAAAATTAAATAGAGGACCACAAAGTAGTCTCGTCAGTCTGTTTGGTACATACACGAGAGAAACCTCGGTTAGAATCGTTCAAAAATCACCTTTCTGTTCGTGGGGACGTTTGAGACCTGTGATATGCGAGCTTATACGAAAGACATCTTGAACAAAACAACCTTTGACACTTGTAGATCACTAAAGTTTTTCGGTTCGAGACCTCGAACCGAATTCACGACCAATGAATGAATGCGTGCGTATAAATAGACCGCGGCACCTGAAGCATCCGAGTCGCCTAAGAACGAACAAACAAACAAAGTGCGTGCTTGATCTGACATCTCGTGCCCAGGCTTTGGCGTCTCGGCGGCAAAAGGAACCGGTGCGCCTGTCAAGCCTGTCAATTGTCATCCAGGGACCCTAGAAAGCTCGGACGTTTGTCTTGGTTTTCTCCCACTCGGGCAAACTTGTCGCGACTTTACCCCGTAGGTCATTAGGTCAAGTGGAGGTTAGGGGCGGGAATGGGCCATACGAGAAAGGGACAATAAATCCGCATTTTACCTTGTATCACCATTTTCACATGAAATATGTATATCAGTATGAGGAAAAGAAGATGAAGTCTTAGACTTGTAAGAGAATAATATGAACTCTTGGATTACCCTGATTATGTCTATGTAAGATAGGAGACTATAGTATGTGGATGTTATTATAATACACCCACTAGGCATACTCACAACTTGATTTTCTTGGCTGATAACCAACATCCGCAGTGTGAGTGTACAGGTACAGCCACCTACCGAGGTGCTCTGTGGTCATCATTTAGTGCAGTCGGGTCGCATCACCGGATGTACTTATTGTCTCCCCTGGGCGCATGATTCGGAAACGAGATCTTGTCAAACAGTGAATATCGCTCACAATTTCCGGGCAGGCATTTACATTATCTACCTCGGTTGATCATCCGTATAACAGGCCTTGTTAGGTACAGTACGTCCAGTAGAAATGGGCGTAAAATAAGAACAGAGGATCTAGGGACCGGGCCGCCGTAGGGCTCAACTTGACCCCCCGCGTATTACGCCTCGGTACGGGTGTGTTTAAACGGGATAGATATTGAGGCTATTTACAAAGGCGACAATGATGCATCCACAGTCAAGCACAGACTTACTGAGGAGTACATAGAACCAACTACTAACTGAGTTACAACAGTAGGTCAGTAGGTAATTGTGTTAGTAGTTACAGTTACATACAGACTTGCAGTAACAACAAAGAACAAAGGCTGAAACTGGGCGTTTGCGGGGCGCCACCAGTCTCTGAGGCCAGGAACAAACCGATATCTTCGGTTAAGGTGGGGGTAGACAGACCGTTTCAACCATAAAATAACTGGACTGCACTCTCTCTCTGTTACATCGCTCAACTCCACAAGTTCCTGACCCACCCTGACCACCCGCGCCCACTAAATTATTCCGTGTAACGCAACACAACGTAGGGATAAATTGGAGATGAGTGGATTAATTGCGCTTCCACATATCACATCCATCTCCAGACCAGACCGGAGTCACGGCCCTGCCCCAAACAAACAACAACAAGGCAAGCACTTGACCCCTTCTATCTCGTACATCAACGTATCGGCCCCTCGGATCTGGCCCGGCTGCTTCTTGGCTTCGCAACCAATTACCGTTCCCCTGGCTTGCACCGAGCCGGACTCGCACGAGTTGTACCACCTGATCCGCTGCCTATGCCATGCTATCTTCTTGTGCAGAGGGAGCTATTTACTGCAGAGTCCCCATGCACGAGCCTTGGTTGAATGAAGCCCATATGATTTGTGAAAGACATGGCATGGAACATCACGTCAACTCTACAAGAACCAGCAGCTGGCGATGTGATGCCCACCATGACTGACCAACAGAGTCCAGTCAGCGGGACTATAGGCCTTCATGACGTTGCACCAGTCAATAATTTCCTTGTTTGTTTCTGTCTCGGCTGATCTACAGTGATGCCCTCCAAAAAGAACAACAGCATATGATGCCAACGACCCGATCCGTTCACTTACCTACCTTCTACAGCGGACCATCGTTGATTCTCACGCACCTGCATCTACAAAAGGGTGGTGGTACTAGTGCATGGGCCAGCCTGCCAAACTGGCACGCTTCAATGGATATAGAGCGCACTCGCAATCTTCCGAGTGCCTTGTCTTGTTGGTTCTTGGAAGAGGTGGAGAATCTATGGGACGATGGCATCACTCTGAAAAGAACCCACGAACATGGTTCACATCCGGACACATTCCAAACTTGGACTGGACTGGGCTGGGCGGCTCGCCCTTTGCTTGCTTCTTCTGCTTTGTTCGTCTTGTTATCGTTGCACCAATGCCAGGCAGGCCCTTTCTGCTCTCCTCAGGAACCCTTGTCGCTGCGGAATGCGGCCCTTTATACCTTAGTTCGCGTTACAGTAGGTCGATTATAGGCTCTAATTTGAGCACTCAACGGTCGGCTCGCCTTGCACGCCTGCTTGGCTGACTGGCGACTGATGACTGGCTCGGGTCTCGACAAGCGACAAGCGACAGTGACAGACTGCAAATGGATGGCCCTAGCGATACGGATACATACCGTTTGTTATCTACCTTGACTAACTCGAGTCATCCGTGAGATCTGTCAAGGGTCAAGATGGCAAGGCCCAGCCGTGTGGTTGGCGAGCAGGATCCTGGCCTATACCTCATTTCGCTCTCCTCCCGGCCCCGTCACCCGCTTCTCGACACCTTCCCAGTGGCTCTCTAGCCGTGAACACCAACCTACCCGTCTCCCCACCTTGGACTCGCCTGTCTAGCCTGTCTGTCTTGCCTGTTTCTCTAGCCCACCCCCATGCCATGCGGGCGGAGTCTGATCCTTCGACAATCCTCGTCTGGGTCTAATTCATCGATGGTAGCTTCATCAAAGAGGATCTAAAGTAATCGATCTTCCCTGTACATCCATATCTCGCCCAGGACTTGATCGGGGTCGACCTTTGTCTCTGTTGCCACCGTCCGTCTATCTCATAACTCCATCCCCCGTGTTGGTTGTGCCCTCGTTGTATTTATCCAACTGATACCCCGTCATGGGGCTTCCCAACTTGGTCGATGAATCTCTACTCACTGCAGTATCCGTACCTAATCTAACGGTGTCTGCGGCCTGCGGTTCTCTACCTAACGGACGTGCATGGCTCATGAGACCCTAGCCTCCCCACGGATTCTAACCCGACCCTCGCATCCTTTCTTTAACGACCTCAAATATGTACCTGACACCTCCCTCAACCTCGAACTCTCCCGTATCGCAGTATTCACAGTTCTTCGAAACGAGTTCGGCCAGCTCTGACACCTCTTGCCCCCCGAATCGTCTGCCATCCTCCTACGGCTCTCCATTTCAGCAAGCTGTCTCGGCGAGTGTTTCACAGTCAGTCTTGGAATCGGACTCATACTCCCACCACCACGCTCGTTGGTTCTCAGGGACTCAGCCTGAGCTTCTATCACCGCCTCCCATGGACCACGGTAGCACTGCCTGGGTCACACCGGATGGCTTGGTGGCCGGAACGAGCACAGCTTCTTCAAGTTCGGTAGAGCCTGATGCCTTGCATGCTGACTTTAATGCATTTGCTGGATACGACTCATGCCTGCCTGCCCCGTATCAGTCACATGATGCCTACATGTCAGCGAGCCGGAATCCATCAGTCCATGAGCCCTCGCTGCCATCTACCAGCCAGCCTGCGAGAGCGCCAACGACAGGAGCGAGACCACCATACGGATACTTGCAAGATCCGTCTACTTCCAGATTCAGAGTCGAGGGCTCTGTAAGCAGTTACGGTGGTCAGGGATATGAACCGCAACCTTACTCGACTGCTGGTCCATCTAATGCAGCTTATCAAACCGATGGAGCTCCCTTTGCTCCAAACCCGCCCCCAAGCCTGGGTGCAAGTGCTTCAACGACCTGGCCCAAGCAAGAATATGAAGTATCGCAGTTCTATTCTACCCCGCAACCCCAACTTCCTGATCTTGCCCCGGAGAGGAGGCTGCTGAAGACGAACAAGCCCAAGAGACCCACCAGGAAACACACATCGAAGGAGGAGGCCAACTTTCAGTGTGAAGTTAAAGGATGCGGGAAGTTCTTCAGTCGCAGCTACAACTACAAATCTCACCTGGAGACACACGATGAGAAGCGCGAATATCCTTTCCCTTGTACCGTGGAGGGCTGCACCAAGAAGTTTGTGCGGAAAACTGATCTTCAACGACACCACCAGAGCGTGCACATGAAGGAGCGGAATCACAAGTGTGACTATTGCGGACGTCTCTTTGCTCGAAAAGATACTCTGAGGAGGTAAGTACATCGTTTCTTTTGGTGAGTATAAACACTGACGTTGTTGGATTTGTAGACATATGGAAGACGGATGTTCGAAGCGATTTGATATCGGTACACTCAACTTGCAAGGCCCAGGTTTTCCAGGTTTGGGAATGGTGAGCCCGAACAGACAGTCTAGCTTGGACCCTCGCCGCCCTGGATAGGCTTGATACAATTCGCTACAATCTTTCTCAACATCTCCCATGTGTTCTTACGATGGATCAATCTTCGAATGAGGCGGCAAGGCGTCTGGCCGGATTATCTTCCATCTTTCTGGTCCCGGGTTCCTGGTATTCCGAGCTCAAGACAACATCAAAGTCCGATTCAGAACTACGAAAGGTAGGTTGTACATGATGGTTCAGGGCCTTGGCAATATGAGGTTTGCTAACTTGTACTTGAAGTGTGTCGATTCAACTAAGGAGATGATGCAACCCTATTCATGAGAGTTACTGGCTAGATGTATCGAGAGAACGAACAGTCGACGGCTTGGTGGTTCCAACCGCGGAGTTCCGGTGATCAGCGGTCGCCTGTATCCTTGCTACGCATCTACTGCAGAGTCTGAGGCAGGGAAATCTTGAAAAGGAAAGACTTGCTGGTCGGCTTTCCACATGCGAACGACTTGGGCTGCGCATGCGCCGAGAATCTCCCCAGGGGCGACATGCTGAGACGAGTCACGTCGGCATATGAAAACTTGACAAATAGTATCTTGATCTGGAACCTCGTTGTGATAGGGATCTTTTGTCCCAAGTCCCACTATGGAGAGAACAATTTGTCAAGGGTTGTTGCTCGACTAAAAGAAGCGGGTTCATTTATCTCTTTGCCTGGCGCATTAAGATTGTTTACGGTTGCAGAAAACATCTTTCCACCCAGGTTCACTAGTATCGCCGAGTTACATGGATTGTTGAGATTCTTCCGATATGGATTGTTGGACACGACTTTAATCCAGCGAGGTATCTATCTATCATGGATATGGCATGGGGCAGCCCGGACAAACATTCGATAACTGCCTACAATAATCACTTCGGCCATAGGTAACATGTAACAATACCGACTCGCGTCAAAGGTCTGCGAATCATGGCTACATTTTTATTTTTTATTTAATTACCTAGGTACCCCAGTTCATCGTACATAATAGTAGTAGTCTGCATAAGGATTTCGCTTCGTCAATTCATGCTTTGACGCAGCCATCTGATTGGATTATGACAGTGTTGATGGAAGAATAAATTGTGAATGCTAATAGCGCTTTTATTTAATATTAATGTTTATTCTAGATTTATCTTGTTGTTTGCGTCTTGTAGGTTCTAAGACGGACGTCTGGAAAAGGAGGTGCTGAATCGCAATATGTTGTTGTTGTTTTGAACTTTATTTTTAGTGACATACTTGCCTACGTGGCAGAGGCGTAGCTTAACTAATGCATGTGATACAGTTGGACACATATTCTAGAAGAGTACTGTATTGTACCCTATGTACAGTACCCATAAGTTCCTTTAGAGCCTTCCAAAGTAAGTATCTTTGCTATTTTCTTAGGTATTTGACTGTCGAGGTACACATGTTTCAAGATCGGGTACTTATCGACAGGCCCACACTTTAAAGGCAGATGCTATTTAGCCTCTCCCCACGTCATCGCGCCCTTAAATCGCAGCCCAGATCGGTGAAGGCTTGGCTCAAGGCTTCCACTTATCGTTTACATACGTTTCTCTTCCCGCCATATACACATACATGGCCTTGTGAGAGAACAGCAGGGAAACCTCAGCCTCTATGGCACAACCGACTCCAACGCAAATACATCTGCCGCGTGAGGCTTGACCCGATAGTACATATCTATTATCGAGAAACCGGTCAACACCTCCCTGCGGAGTCTCGGTACGCGACACCATCGCCATGACTGACGATAATCACACCTACGGCGCCAAATGCCGACTGGCCCCTATTTCTCGCGCTCAACGTGAAGACGAGGTGCCCCCGGTCGAGGCCCAGTTCTTCTACTCGTCCATCATCCCCATCGACGATCCTCTCTCAACATCAACCGTTGGTACCGATCCAAAGACAAATAAGGGTCAAGTGCGCCCCTTCTCGCGCGGCGACAACAATGCTCTGGAAAAGGCCTGGCTGGGTCTCATGTCTGAACCTGCACGATGCGCCCATCAAGCTGCACTGAAAAATCAGGACCGCACTCCCCAGGTCGATGCAGATGGACTAGCATCGCTCATCCAGGCCATTGCTACAAAGCACTGGGAAAGACACCGTAAAGGCTACCAGCCACAAGATGTGACAGCACCAACTGGCAATATACTTCCCACAACACATGTCCCCGCTTGTTGCTCTGAATTGGTGCTTGATGCTTCAGAGGAACTTGAAAGAACTTTCTGTGCACTGGTTAGGAAGCGGACCCCGGCTCTGGGTGTTGACGAAGTCGTGAAGCAAATTGTTCTTGCACTTGATAGATTGAAAAAGCAGGCCAGTGACGAAACCGAAGCTCAACCATTATCGGATAGTAACCCATCGACTCGTCCGGGGACACCTTCGACCACTAACACTAACCACCCGATTGCCCGTATTCCCAAGACGACAACAGAGTCTGCCAACGCTAAGCGTCGATCAACTATTGGTATTGGTGAAACGAGAACAAGAACCAACAGCTTGTCCACGTCGCAACCCACGAGACAACCGCCTCGATCACAAACACCTCTCGGAAGCCCCGGTCCTACGCGGCCACCTCACCTCGATGATGGGATATCGGGCAGGCCATTTGTGCGTGTTGGAAGCCCAGAGACGCAGTCGGAACCTGGATCTCTCCCCGTAACTGGCATCAGTGGCCCAGGACGCGATGTTGCTCGAGTTCAAGACCAGCCTCGTAGCGCCACTGATCAAGACGATGCGGTACCGGCTACGAGTCAGGGGGGCAAGAGGGTGGCTGAGAATAGTCAACCCAGTATTGCTGAGGTTGCGGTTGGAATATCAAGACTTCACATGGTTTCTCTGCCCATGCTCCAAATGAAGCCGATATACTGGTCTCCTATCAACGATGTTGCGGTTGTCTCGCGGGCCACGTGGTTCTATAGGTAGCTCTCCCATGGTTAGCTAAGGATAGGAATGACTCACTGACATGATACAGAGACACGATGCTTCCAATACTACCGGCTGTGGCGAACCAACTAGAGGCCGGTTACCATGATCTGCGACCATGGACGGAGACTTGGAGCGATGAAATCCGCTGTGCTATCGACGTGGGACCACTCGGCGAAGAGAAGGTTTCCCATAGGCTTTGGCCCAAAGAGTCAGAGATAGGATCTGGAGATGACTTCCCAGAGCCAGTCATACCATCAGATCCGTTTTGCGCCGCTCGCTGCTTTCGAGGTGAAGCGGCTGCTGAAGGGACTATCGACACAGCCCCGGTGAAGAGCACTGCAGAAGACTCACATCATCAGATTCGACCATACTCGAACTATCATGTCCTGTATAAGAATGCTACTGAAGCCTTTCTTCTGAAACCGAGCTTGAAACCATCAGCATACTATGGCCGACGGCCCGTATTGAAAATTATGAAAGGTGTAACCATTGGAATTCCTGTCGTTCGAGGGTTCGACCGAGCAGCATGGGAACGCCTTCATCATAAGAAACAGGCACCGAACAAAGTGGGCGCTTCTGCTGCCGACCAGTCACACGAAAGCAGCGGACAAGACGTATGTGCTGCCTGCAAAGCCGATAAGGAGAAGTGTCAGGTTACTGACCTGGTTCTTGTCGCTCACGGCATTGGCCAGAAGTTTGCTGAGAGGGTTGAGAGTTTCCATTTCACTCATGCCATAAATGGTTTTCGCCGAGCTGTTAATATGGAACTCCAGACCCCCTTGGTGAAGCAGGTTCTGCGCGAGGATCAAAATGGACTCATGATTTTGCCTCTGAATTGGAGAATGGGCCTTTCGTTTGAAGATGGAGGGCCGATGAGAGAAGAAGATAAGGAGGAATACACACCAGAGGGGTTCGGACTCAAAGACATTGAGCCTGATACTATCCCCGCTGTCCGCAGCATGATATCAGACATCATGTTTGATATCCCGTTTTATATGTCCCATCACAAGGGCAAAATGATCAAGGCACTTGTATCAGAAGCAAACCGTGTCTATCGACTCTGGTGCCGTAACAACCCAGGCTTTGCCGAGTATGGACGTGTCCACATGATCGGGCATTCTCTTGGAAGTGCTATGGCTCTCGAGGTTCTCTCGAACCAGCCAACCACGGTGCCCAGATTGGACTTGTCTCGAAAAGAACCCGAGACACGGTTCTTTGAGTTTGACACAAAGAATCTCTTCCTGGCAGGCAGTCCTGCTGGATTCTTTCTGTTACTGGAGCGTGGTGTACTTCTGCCTCGTCGTGGTCGAAAGAAGCCTGGAGCTGACCCGGCCGATATCGTATCAAAGGATGTAGTCGCGGAGGCTGGCACTTTTGGCTGCTTGGCCGTTGACAATATTTATAACATCCTTGCCAAGGAGGATCCTATCGCATACCTCCTTAATGGCGCCGTGGATCCCATCTACGCGGCGAGCCTCAAAAAGGCCTATGTCCCCAACATTTCTGGTTCTCTGTGGAAATCTGTCGGCGCCGCAATGCGTGGAGTAGTCCCAGGCATGGCACCAGCACCAAACCCCCTCACCCCTGAGCCGGAACGGCCTTCAACAATACGACTTCCTTCTCAACTGGAACTAGAGGTGCATGATTTCACCCGTGAGGAAATTGCCGAGAGGAAGGCATTTTTGCTGAACGATAACGGACAAATTGACTGGTTTCTCCGCTCAGGGGGAGGGCCTTTGGAGATTCAGTATCTAAACATGCTCAGTGCGCACTCCAGCTACTGGACCAACCATGATTTTATTCGAATGCTATGCATCGAGATTGGGAGAAAGCCAGGCCGGGCTCATTCTATTCCGGCCCTCCGAGCGACGAAAGCTGCCAAGAGACTTTTGGTAGATTAGATGGCTTTCCTCCCTTCTTACATTCAGCCCATAGAGCATATGATTTCCCCTTTATTCATTTGATAGAGCAGGCGCGAGGATAGCGGACAGGGTATTCGGCGTTTTGGCATGGACTTTTGGAGTCATATCAGATAGGCGGCGGCTCGATTAGATTTCTGTCTTACTTATGTAGTTCAGCATTGGCATGGGAGCCACATAACTCTAGACGAGTTTTTGGCATTCTCTGATTAAGTTAATACTATGATACAACTCGATATGCTTTTGGTCTCGCAGTCTAAACCGGTGATATCCCAATTGTGCGAACAGGATCTAGAACCCATCCATCTCCATCATGTCCTGGTCCAGCTCATCGTCATCGTACTCGAAGTCGTTCTTCTTTGCGGCAGGCTGTGGTCGCTGCGCCTCCTCCTCGAGCTCCTTGATCCTCTCCAGATCCATCTTCTCCTTGTGTTCCATGAGGTCCTTGTACCCCCAAGTGCTGATACCTTCCTGGTCCTTAGCCCGGAACGGCTGTGCCATGGTTCGTAGGAAGCGTCTTGCGCTGCTGACGGCCATGTCGGTGCTCAGATTGACGTCCGCTTCCTGAAGGCCCTGGTTGATCCACTTGGGTAGCTGCGAACGCTTCTTCTGGAAACGACGGTCTGCGAGAACCATGATTCCGTAGTCGTCTTTTCCACGCAGGACTCGACCGAGACACTGGGCAGCATGTCGCATCGCATCGAAAGACAGAAAATCGTTCTCCTTTATGCGATATGTCTCTCTTAGGAACTGAAGCCGGGCTTTGAGGATACGTGACTCGGTGTACTGGAACGGAACTCCAATGCACAACACAGTACGTCCGTATTGATGGTCGAAATCGATGCCTTCAGATACCTTTCCTCGCGCGACACAAAGCAATACCGCACCTCTACCGTTACAGCAGGCTGTACGATATGTCTCCAGAGCGAGGGAAGTTTCTTGAGCATCAGGTGTTTCCACCAGGATAAGCTTATACTTCCAAACCTCATCGAGGATACCCATTCCTTGCCACATACTAATGATGGACTCCATGTAGAGATAGGAAGGGAAGAAGACAACCATGCCATCAGGCGTGATCTTGGCAAATTCAGTAAGCAGGTTACCATAGTTTCGAACCACACTAGGCTCATTTCGAACTTGGAAGCTGGTTGAAACGGAAGCCTGGTCGCTGCCTCGTGTTACTATCATGGGCATGAAGGATCTTCGAGCCAGGGTCATAGAATATGACTCTTGGATGGCAGTTGAGAAATCCAGCATCTTGGGATAAATCTCGAGCGGTGAAATGGTACCGGATGTAATAATGACAGAGTAGAACCTGTCAAAGACGGGCTTGATAGCTATAGCAGCATCAAGACAGGTGAAGTGAAGAACTGGGTTAGGAACTTCGGCGGTATCGGATTCAAAAGGCTCGAGGATGAGAAGAAACCCTTTTTCGTACGTAGCCACCAGCGTTGCAAAGGTTGCAACCTCCTGTAGAGGCTGGTAGTCCTCGATATTGGTAAGCTCCAGAGTCCGAACCAGTGATGTCAATCGTTCAGCGCAAAACCTCAAAGGTTTCTTCTCGATAAAAGTGTGCTCTCGGAGATGGGCAAGGAACGAAGGTGGTGTCTCAGAGATGACTTGGCGCACTTTCATCCTTGTCTTCAGGTACTCGATGAATCTCTTCAGAAAGGCAATGAAATGCTCTGCTCTTCGAATGTTTCCTGGCACAGCTTCTTTGAGCAAGTCTTCTGGCAGTGCTGCAGATATTGGTTAGCGCTCTGCTGCTAAGTAAATGGTTCTGAGTGACCTACCTGGATTCGCCATGAAAGCATCTTCTTGACGCGCCTCGTCAGCATCACGCAGTCCTTGCACCAATTTCTGGTATTCGTTCTGTAGTTGCTCCTGATCTGTATCGCGCATCTGTGAAATCTTGTTCTCTAGATTCTGGGCTCCTCTTGTTGCCTTTCGCAATGATTCTTCTGTAATATCTGTGCTGAGAGACTCGATACACACGTTGTCGATGTTGTGAGCTTCATCAAAAACAACAATACAGTCCTTGGAAAAGTCTTTTGACACCCTTTCGGCAATTTTGGGGTCAAGGAGGTAGTGATACGAGAAAATAACAACATTGCAATATTGCATCTGAGATCAAGTATCAGCATTGTGGATGTGCAGGCTACGGGGTCGTCAGAATACTCACCATTCGTCGTGCAGTAAAGTATGGGCATTGCTTTTGCTCCTCGCCGTATCGAATGATGTCGTCAAAGGACCACACACCATTGGGAATAAGGTTGTGAGGCTCAAGAAGGTCAAGGTTCTGAACTGTCTCAGCATGGTTCAGGATGAATAAGGTCCAAGTTTGGAGAGACTTACATCGTGGTAAACGCAGACATCCACGTTTTCGCCACGTTCTTTCTTTTCTTTGACAAAGCCGGCCGTGAGACTCCGGCAACGGGCATCGACAACGGTGCCACTCTTCTCGCGTTTTACTGAAGGATGCAAACACAAGTTCTTTCGACTTGTGAGGCCCAGTCCGCGGAATTCTTCCTCATAACCAAGCTCTTCGGCTCGGTATTTCATCAAAGACTTCAACTCGACCAGTGCCTTCTCGATCTCAGACATAGTACCTGGTTGAGATACATGTCAGAAATAGCCAGTTGAAAGCAAGTTTGACTTACGAGAGCAGTATATCAACTTGCGTTTTTCAGGCATGTATTGCTGGTACGCAACAATCAGAGATAGTAGAGACACTGTCTTGCCTGTGCCCGAAGGCATTTCCAGAACACAGTGACCGCCTGCATCTAGAGTTTCTGGAGATGGGTGATCACGTTAGCAGTCAAGATGCATTCAATGATATGAGGGACAGTACTTTTGAGATCACACATGTAGCTAAATGCGGTTCACGGTTAGTCTATCAGGCCCATCTAGAAACCAGAACACCCAATAACTCACGCATATTGCTCTAGAGGAGGTAGGTTAGCTTTTGCAATCGTAACTCGCGTTTATCGAGACTTACCTGGGTATATCCTGGGGTAAGGAAATAGCACAGGCAGATCGCTAAATCATGTTAATAAAAGGGGTACCCAGAAAGGAAGAAATGCCGTACTCGATGTTGAATTTCATGATGAACTAATCGTGAAGCACCGGGGCAAGCCCGCGGTGATTTATTGCAGGTTGAAGAGATGATAAGCGTCAATGTTGGCGAAAGGCCTAAGGCGTGACGTGAAGTCTTTCTGCCAAAGCTGAGCGTCGTGAGATCACGTGCCCGCAGTGCTGATGTCACCGAGACAAGCGTCGGTGAGAGATCTGGCGTAAGGCACACCGAGACTTGGCGGAGTCATTGGTTAAGACTGCGCTTTTCCACAGGCAGATACATATTGGGGGAAATAATTTTTAAGTTTGTGGATTGAGGCCATTTGCTTACTTGGATCATAAGGTTGAGGTGGCAGCTAGTTGTTACATGTATTATATGGCGTGGTGCACAGATATGATGCCTCTTGTTATGTGTTTTCATGATTAATTGAGGCCCTAACTTTACCGTCATGGGTGGGTAGACATTGAAGGTAAGATCCGTTCAATCCCAGCCCATGAAACCGTAGAGCATGGCACTGTGGGCATTGACTCTAAAGGGGACCCTTACTTTCATGCAAGAGTTAATGCAGCTTGCGTGAAGTCACATGATTTTCGTACATATTTAAATATCGTTTCTTGAAACCGCCTTGAAACGAATCGATGGCGGCCCACGATGAGACAAGATGGAATAAGATCTCCATCATATTGCGATAGATATCACGAGCGAGGGAGGGGTCAAGGGGCCGGTGTGACCTTGTCATGGACGACTCCGTACAGTACCCGTCGTTAACTATTGCTTGATTGACGACAATTCGCAAGGCTCACCGGGCCTGAATGCTGTACTGTACAACGGCACATGGTCAATATCCAATGCCGGTAGTTCCATACTCGACTAAGATACAGTGCAGTACTAGACTGGATAAGGGACGCTCTAGGGTCGTGGGTTAGGTGGAGTCTGGAGAAAGACGCTTGCTTGCCTGTGATGAGGGGCTGAGACGACTGTCATATTGTGATTTTGTGATGTAGATATCCACGTATAGGTTTGTTTCTGGTTTCTTGTATAGGAGGGTAGCTGATGGGTATGTATGTTAGTCTATAATAGAGATCGATTCAAGCGCAGTGCATCAGCATGGAAGATAGCGGAGATGAAGAGAGCAGTTGGAGATTTGGGCAATTCAGTTTAAGCTAAGGTGGGGGGAAACGACAAGGGAGAGGGAGCTCTGTCCGCAGCTCAGGGCGCTAATGCACCGGCTTTGTCTTGAGTCTGGCCCGTGGCGTCTTTTTCGAGTGCTTATCATGTCACCACCTTGCCTCAAAACTGGCCTCACATTGCGAGAAATCGCGTCACCTCACTCTGCACGGGACTCAGACTCATGGCGCGCTGCGAATAGTGAATTCAATTGATCTCGTGATCTTGAGCGCATCTGATATCAGCAAAGTTTCTACCTAATGCATGACAATTGAAGTGTCTGATAGCATTAGGTTGGATCGATTCTGTATCCTATGCTCCAGCACCTACACAGCCAATCGACTTGAGAATGCTGGTGGTTCAGCCCGTGCTTATTGGACTTGGGATGCACTGTGACTGTGACCCAGGGCCTAGCGCGCCATGGGAAGCAGTTCCCCGCTTCTGCATGCGAATCTTGACCAATCACAACACTCATAAACTGCCAGTTCCCCGCTCCAAGCCCTGTGCTGGTCTTACTTAATTGGCCCGTGCGTGTAACCACCTTGTGGTCGGTCGGCCACTATCACCGCATTGCGTTGGATGTTCTCTCAAGTGATCTAATCCCTCCAACAAACGCCAGCCGAAATCTGCTCGTCAATGGCTGACCTGTCTCTTAGAAAGGCATGCATTCGCGTGTCTAGGCTAACGTAAACACTGTACAGACTGCTCCCCTTATCAGCTTTCAGCAGCATTCGCAATTCGCCATCCATCCCATCCCATCCACCACCAACCAACAAAATCACCACTACCACCATCACCACCACCACTACCACTCTACGAAACCCGCCGCCACGCTACATACTTTCCTTTATCGACCATCTATCTCATCCGACTGCCGGCCGTCACCCGTTCCCCTCTTACCTCCTCTACTCCCTCATCTTGGCGATCGTATTCATCTCCTTTTTATACCATCAACTGGTCTGGTCTGGTCTCTTGGTGTTGGACTTGCAAGACATCTCTGTGCCTGTCTATTATCGTATTTTTGTTTGTCTGTCGCAATCTCAGTTCCTTCGCACGCGACCCATCGATCGACCAAGCTCGATAAAAAGTGACGATCTCCAAAAGCATCTCAGCGTCGCCTCTTTTGCTATCGTTGCCTCCCATCCGTTGGGACCTTAGTCTTCGATTCATACTCGATCGATATAGTTTTGCTTCCATTGCCATTCCTTGCGGCATCGACGATATTGTACGTCCGGGGCGAAGTCTTTGCTTCACCAATCATAAACACAAACTCTCCTCCAGCTTTCTGGAATCTATCATCCCGCACTCTCTCCCTTCCACTCTCATTCCATCCAGCGACGCCGTGGCTGGCTTCCTCGTGCCCTGTCTCTTATCTTGAGTTCAGGCATGTGAGACCAATTGTCCGTTCACAGCAAGAAAAATTCGTGTGTGTCTCAGTTTTGAATCCTTAGGTTTGCTCCCAAGGCTTTGTCTGATTACTGCTGTTCATTCAGCATCTTGTGGCTGAGTCTGAGAGCAACTTGCATTTCTTGGTTTGAATACGGTCTTGAATTGCTGTCTGACTGTCCCATCGATTTATTAGACATCTATCTGCCTGGGCCATATTTGTGTATAGCGTACTGCATTTAATCCCGTCCGTCCATACCTTTTCTCAGTACTCTTTTCGGAAGATTCTTTGCCATTACAACTACGTTATCCAGCAAAAGTTATCTGCTTCCCTCGCTGATATGACTACCGTCACCCTCGCTCGGCCAGTTCCACCTCATCGTCCCTCATCTACCATCACTCCACCACTCTCCCTGGAATCTAGCTCTAGTTCTGCTTCGCCATGCTCAGTCCCAGTCCCAAATAAGCACATCCCCATATGTCCAACAGGGCCCGCTCGTCCAGACGAGCCTGATACCCCGCCGCCGTCACCACCGTCTCAAGGCCAACTCCAACAGACCTCGGCTCTATATCCACTTGAGGGTTTCAAACGGCTCGACTCGGGCGATTTCTCTATTTATGAGCTTGATGCTTCTAAAGTTGCCGAGGCTCTCGACGTTGCTTCACGCCAACCGTTGCCTGATCCTGCTCTTGTCTTCCCATGGTTTCACGGCCTACACCCACAGAACCATGTTCAACAATCTTTCTTTGCCGCTCGACGGCGTGCTCTAAGGCGAACTCCTTCTTGCCTCAGATCTGTCACTGTTGTAAAGGCTGACGGAGACCTGAACTGCGCGCGACTCAAGGGTGCTGTTGCCTCCAACGAGATCGTCCAAGCCAATAACCCTTCTGAGTTTATCGAGGCAGATCCTCGCGAGGGCTTTTCTGTTAGAAACTTTCAGATCCAAACGGTAAAAACTGCTGTATTGTCGGACATAATCGTATATGGTCGAGATCTAAACAAGGCTTCCAAAGTGGCATGGGATATTGCAAAAGCACAGAAGCGATGGCGCGAAAAGAACGAGGAGCAAGGTCTATTGATGCCAGAGTATCATACCTTTGTCTGCACAAGTCCATTTTCAGAATTCGAAGAAAATCACCCGGAATTGGTGGCTGTGGACGCGTCCAGTCAGTTGACAGGCAATGTTCTTGACTTCTTTAACCAGGAAAGGCGAGAGATGTGGGCGATGACAGAAGCTTCCGAATTCTCCAAAAACGTCTTTATGGGCCCTACTCCCGAGCAAGGAACTATCGAAGAGCAGCAATACGACATTTTGATTGAGTGCAGCGACCTTGGACGACTGAACCCGCTGGCTCTCCAACTGATCGCTGAGAGCCCTAACGACGATCGCAAGCAGCGCTTCCTTGATTTCCCTTCATCTGGCAGCATCCTTCCCCCGACTTGGTCGCATTCAGAAGCAGATGGTATTCTTGAAACCTGTAAATGGATCTATCATCTTGCCCATGGCTTGTATCCTGAGCCGGAGCCAGGCCTGGGCACGGATGACGTGGACGCCGAGGGAGATTCACCTATGCCTTCCGACCACCAACCCGTTTTTGAGGTTAGGCCTCGCAAGATATTGCTTCACTGTGCCGATGGCTATACCGAGTCAACCATGTTGAGCATTGCGTACTTCAGCTACAGCACTGGACGGCCTGTTCCCGAAGCATGGCTCAAACTCCATACTGAAAAGAAGCGCAACTTCTTTGCCTACCCGACTGATGTCGCTCTGTTGACCTCTATTACACCACGGTTGCTCCGGGAGTCTCCCGTTTGCAAAGGGCTGAGCTTGACCGATATTACTCATTTGACCAGGGATGAGCCAAGTTGGTTCGCCGCTCTGGATGGATCATTCCCAAGCCGAGTCTTGGACTATATGTACTTGGGTAATCTGGGGCATGCTAATAATCCAGCTCTTCTAAAGGCTCTCGGCATCAACCAGATCCTTAGTGTTGGCGAGTTAGCTATGTGGCGAGAGGGAGATCTCGAGGATTGGGGTAAAGATAATGTCTGTGTGGTACAGGGCGTTCAAGACAATGGCATTGACCCGCTGACCGAAGAGTTCGCTCGATGTCTTGAGTTTATCGGTAAGTTATTGGCTGGATGACAATTGGATTGGTGGAAGTTAACCTTTGGAAACAGATCGAGGTCGACGAAATGGCACAGCAACATTGGTACACTGCCGTGTAGGAGTTTCTCGAAGCGCTACTATTTGTATTGCCGAGGTTATGAGGGCGAAGCAGATGTCTTTCCCTCACGCATACTGTTATGTCAGAGCCCGTCGCCTGAATGTCATCATTCAACCACATCTTCGATTTGCCTACGAATTATTGAAATACGAGGAGTCACTCCAGCAGGATGGTGACCCTGATGCCGAAATCAAAAGAACTTTAGAATGGGCCGAGATTTCACGAGAGATCGCACTTATGAATCGACCGTATTCTAGGTAAAGCGGCATTATTGGCGTATCTAGCTGCATTTCGATGAATCTCTTGGTCCAGGGATTGTCACACAACAAGGAGAACTGGCTGAACCATCTTCTCGACCTTCTTTGTTAACTACATTCGCAAGTACCTGGAGTACTTACGCGGAGTAGTTATCATCTGAAGCATATCTTCTATTCATTCACAGACGACGGCTTGGTATCTGGATTACCGCAAGGAACGAATGAGACCAGAGATTCGAATCCTGGCGCTTCATTGGCCTGGGTACATAGGCAAAGGTGGAAAGTTCTCACGGGGCCGGTCTATTTGGCGTTCTCTGGCAGATGCGACTATTTGGTTTCTGGTTCATACTTTGGTACATGTCATTGGTTTTGTCTTTGGTCATTATGTAATGTTTTGGATTTGGCTGGATACGATGATGAATGACGAGAGTTACGATCGCCTTGGGTCGATACATATTTGCCCGTCTTACGTACATACAATAGCATCGGCATGGGAACATGTCAAGTCTATGTCGTGTGAGAGATGTGTTAAGAAAGTCGATTATCCTGCGTAATAGAAACTCTGCTAGCAAAGTATACCATCCTCCACCTATTACACCAGTCGAGTTTGGATCACAGCCAAAGACGGTAGTAGAAAGATAACAAAAAGGGTATTTAAGAAACTGGTAATCTTATGACAAAACATTCAAGTATTAAAACAGAGCCCCAGAACCGACAAACGCCAATAACAATGCTTCCACACTCCATTGATGGACCTCCTCCAGCACAAGACAGTTGGCCTAGCGTTCGTTGTGGCTGTTGACGTTGGATTTGAAATGCTAGGGCTAGCTTCCATAACCCGAGGCGTCGCTTTTATCATCTCCTTCTAGGACACTTTGACATCAACTGTTAGCATACCTGCGTTGTAAGCGTTGTGGGAGTACTCACGAAAATTGCCTGACAAGATAACCTTCTCCACCTTGCTCCATGTCAATATTGTAAACATAAAACCCGCCATCGCTTGTCACAACCATAACTTGAGGACTGCTGCTGCTCATCGCCACAACGCTGCGCAAGGGTCCACCTGGAGCATCTCGTAGAGCCCTCGAAGCCCCTGAGGGAACCGTAGACTTGGGGATCTTGATATAAGCAAAGTCTCGTAGAGGCTCCCACATTTCTGTTACGGATTGGGGTAGGTAGGAGCCCATGACTCCGGCAACTCCCCGGCCCATAATTTGAGAAGAGCGGCGAAGCATACTACTGAACGAGCCACTCTGCCTTGTATGACTTGAGTTGGTGCTGTTGCCTGAACCGTTTCCAGACACAGCTAGATCGGATGGTTCGTTCTTGGGCGAGTCTCCTGCACTGGCTCCTGGGGATTCGGGATCATCGTAGCTCCTTGCTCGAGACCAACGATCCTGTCGCTGTGATGCAGGCGATTCAATAGGCGCTCCAGCCGGGGTATTATTTCCTGGAGGGGCTCCAAGCCGAAAGATATGGACCGTGTCCGAGGTGGAGGAAACGCACAACAGTGTCGAGCTGAGATTGAACGACATGCTATATATAGTGGAAGGATAGGTACCGCGCCGGAACTGATATAGCTTTTGGCCCTTGGGCACAGAAAAGACTCGAATGATAGTGCCTGTCTCGCTGGCTGTGGCCAAAAGAGTACCCTCGTTATTTAGACAAATGCAGCACAGCGGCGATCGATGCGCCTCGATGACATTAACAGCTTTCAGGGTAAGAGTATCAAATACCAAAACTTCGCCTGATGAGGGCGCAACAAAAGCTGAGTGGGGGGGTGCGTGGGCAGGTCGACGAGCATCAGGATCCTCGCGAGGTTTCGGTAGCGGATAGGCGATGAAACAGTTCTCGGAGGAAGGTGAGAGAGCGCATATAGCAGAAGGATTTGGCGAAGTTGGTATTGTATGCAGGAGGCTCATGTTGCTGATATCGTAGAGGTATATTTCATCCTCAAGTACTACCGCCAGACGCTTTCGGTTCAGTCGGACAGCCAGGACGGCCGAAGGAAAGGTGAGTTCGCAAATGACAGATGCTCTCTAGTCCATTGTGAGCAATGCGATCTCTTTGACGATAAGGATCCCGGTACCTTGGTATTTTGGATGATCAGATGGCGGGGCGAGAGAATGAGAGCGACGAGGGAGGTAGAGAATAGCATCTCAATAATAGCGATGTTGCCATCATCACTGCTGAAGATTCGAGAGAAAGGATCGGTATGGTAGATGCGGAAGCCTTTAGAAGTACCTAAGAAGCAGAAATGCAATCAGCTACAGCAGAGACAGAGATGAGAGCTAGGCCGCCTTACCAACAGCAAGACAGCTGTGGTCTTGATTGAATGTGATGAAATTAAGCGTAGGATTGGCCATGATGTGTATGTGTGTTGTATGTCCAAGAAGCTGAGCTGGGTCGAAGCAGGATGCGTTGCGACGTGTATCGTGTGCGGTTTCGGGTCGAGTGTCGAAGCTAGGAGCTTGAGGTGCTTTGCGAAATCGATTGTCCAGGCGCGAAGGATTAAGAGATGCGACAGAGGCAGCCTGCGGTCGGGTCGGTACCTTTCAGGGTATGTTACTGACCCGAGCAGGTGGCTCAAGGTTGGATTCACAACTTTAAGCAGTCCGTGAACGAGAGGTTGGGAGTAACCGTGGAGCGAGCGCGCCGCAACAGCGGATGGCGTCGGTGGGGGAATCGGGGTTCAGGTGACCGGAAACGATAACAGGTTGAATTCAGCGATGAGTGTGTGTGCAAGCGACCTAGAGCGAAGCGACCCAAAAGACAATGAATACGCAAGAGTTGAAATTAATGGAAAGCAATGGTGTTGACAGAGGACGGTGAGCTCGGGGAAAGCTACCTCGCCTACGGGCTTCTCAACCTTACTTCCATGGAAGCCCGGGTACTGCCTAGAGGTAGAACCTTGGTGGGGAGGAGGGGAGGTACCTCAGCTAAAGTCAACTCGGGCACCTTGTTAGAACATCAAATATATACTTTGACAGATTCTTTGAGTACGGTAGATCAAAAGAAGAGCAATTGTGGTTTAAACAATCTTGGAAATGGGTAATTAAGGAATGGCCAGATCCTAAACGATGTTTACATTTACAGTACAGTACCTAATAAGTACCAGTCGAGATGTCAGCAGAGCAGGTCATCCTGTGACGTCGATTTCGGCTAGGTTCATTTCATTCGTTGGTTACCTTATCAAGATAGCAGTGCAACGCTACGCTGCCCGCTCAAGGTGAACGATTTAATCACCCTACTGATCTAGGCACGCTAGACCTAAAAGGGTTTCACGACGGGCACAATTCACTAACAATTCTTTCCCTCATCTTCAAAGTCGAGATTTGCAGTCTTGGAATATTCTGCAAATCCCCGTTTCTTCCTGGCTTTATAGATCAAATATCCTGAAACTTTCACTTCTTATTGTCGGTGTCGTCTCCTCAACATGGCTAAAGAAAAGCCCCCATCCTCGCGAGCGTCCAAGACCCAGGCTCTGGACCACCTGATCATGGGAGTAAGTTTTGGACTACCTGGCTTTCATGTCCAGAGACAGCACTATGAAACATCTCACCAGTTACTAACTCTATTCATAGACAAACAGCAGCAGTATCGTCTCAAAACGAAGTGTTGAACGACTTTACTACCCAAATGAACTGCACTTCTTTCGTTACTTTGTCAACAAGTTCCAGCGGAGAGCCCCTGTCATCAACCGCGGATACTGGCTGAGACTCAGGGCCATTGATGTAATTGTTCGTCAATTCATCACCTCGCCAAAACCAGGACAGAAAAAGGTGGTCATCAATCTCGGGGCCGGAAGGTGAGTCGCCAACTATCTCACTCACCCTGACATATCATACTCACCACCTTTACAGTGATGTTCTTCCATGGCAATCATACCATCGTTATGGTGACTCTTGCGAGAACACGCTATTCATCGATGTCGACTATCCGGATCTGATGCTGAAGAAGCGGGCGATTGTTCTCGGAACACCGCAACTACAGGAGCTACTAGGCGACGACCCTGTCATCAGCGAAAAAGATACGGACCACCTGCTCCTCCGTAGCGACAAGTATTGCCAGATTGGCTGTGATCTCAGGGAACTAGACTCTCTCCGCAAATGTCTCGAATCGTTCCTCTCGTTATCCGAATGCTCGGTGTTGTTTGTTGCTGAAGTCTCGATAACTTACATGGATACAATCTCAGCCGACGCTCTGATCCAGTGGGCTAGTTCTATTGGACAAGGTAATACGATCTCCATGTCGATTCAAACCCGCGTTAATCTAACAACTGATTGTCCCCAGCTGAATTCTGCCTTTTGGAACAGATTCTCCCTCATGGGCCAGAACATCCCTTTGCCAGGACCATGTTGAAGCATTTCGACAAGCTCAATACATCCCTCAAATCAGTAGACCAGTATCCAACCGTTGAAAGCCAGCGCGATCGTTTCGAAAAGCGAGGTTGGGCCAGCGTTGATGCCTGGGACCTTTGGGAGGCTTGGAACAGTGAAGTATTTCTTAACCCAACCGAGAGGGCTGCTCTTGACGACATAGAACCTTTTGATGAGTGGGAGGAATTCACCCTCTTTGCAAGACACTACCTTGTCCTTCATGCTACAGCCTATCATAGGGATGAGAAGGGTGCTGGCCAGCGCGACCAAGCCTGTTCTCCCAACAAGCAGGTCAAAGTCAACATGACCGCGATGGGCTCATTGGGCGCACCCAAGCGTCGATTTGGAGCACCAGTGATGGCTTCCAGCCCAGAGGGGGGTCAATATCTTATCCACACTCTGGGAATGGGTATTAATGCACGACTCGATTCATGCGATATCTATCCCCTTCATGAGGGCAACCCTCCCTTTGAGATGTCGCCGGTTGGACCCTCCGCAAGACTGTGTCATGCGACCGTCGACATTGGACACGTTGGTGCTCTACTTTTTGGTGGTCGTGCTTCTCCGTCGAAGGCCTTCGATGACTGTTGGATTTTCAAGAAGGACTTCAACCGTTGGGAAAAGACATTCGACCTCCCTGTGCCGCTATTCCGCCATTGCACTGTTCGCCTACCGGGTTCATCTCTTGCTCTCGTATTAGGTGGAAAGACAGGCCCTTCCAAGATATCATCGGATTGCTACCTCTTCCATCCTGTCAGAGGGTGGCTCAAATGTGCAGTGTCTGGCGTTGTGCCTAGCTCTATGTTCGGGGGATTTGCCATTGCTTTCTCAAATGCGACGAGCAAGCCTGGAGAATTCCAGGGATTGGTAGCAGGAGGAATAGGCGAAGATGGCAAAATCAACGAGCAGGCCTATTTCTGGACTGTCGATGTTACAAACCATGAGGTATGTTGTCTCTACGAGTTTATTCCTAGAACTGGGACGGTCGATTACTTCTTTGAAAAGCAGAAGATTCCATTTACTGACCAAATTATAGCCCCGTATTCACTTTGAAGCTGTCCCTGATTCTCATCAATACTCATGGGCATTTTCAGTCTTTGGTGCCCAAACAGCAAGTGTGGGATCTTTGCATTTCGTATGCGGTGGCGTAGGGCAGGATCCATCCTCACAAGGCCAGTCTATCGCTTGCATTTCCTTCAAGAACGGGCAGTTGGAGGTTCTTGCTGTCGACCTGGGAGAGAAGGTTGAGAAACTGCCTTTCATGGTTGGCTCTGCGACTGTTTCTTCGAGTTCTCAGCTTGTAATTCTGGGTGGAGGAGCTACTTGCTTCTCTTTTGGAACATTCTGGGATACAGGCGTCTACAAAATTGACATTACAGGTACTGTTGGGGAAACCCTCTCGACATGGGCGGTAAACAACAAGCCAATTTCTCCCAGCTATCAGGATTCGCCCAAGCTTACACATTCGGCTCTTGACAGTGAACGACCTGGACTACAATTGAAATCCTCCGTCACTTCAATCGAAAGGGTCAAGCTAGAATCGAACGCTGACTTCGAAAAGCTGGTCCAGAACAGAAAGCCAGTCATCATTGAAAGTCTGGACTTGGGTGGCTGTGTGGAGAAATGGAACCCAGAGTATATGATCGAACGTGTAGGAGCGACCAAAGAGGTTTGTCAAGTCCATGAGTCAAGTCCAGGTGCATCTACTAATCAGCACTATCAGGTCGTTGTTCATGAGTGTCAAACTTCAACAGGCAAAATGGATTTCAACTCTAAGAACTTTCGCTATGTTACTGAGCAATTCTCGGCGTTCATGGCAAAAGCCGCCAGAGGAGAAGCGTTGTATCTACGTGCTCTCTCGGAGGCAAAACCTACAGAGGCACCGGCAAACCTTGAAGACGATTTCCCAACGCTTGCTGAGGACTTTCAGTTGCCAGAGGAACTTGGCTTAATCAAAGATCGGATGTTCAGTTCCGTGCTGAGGATATCCGGTCGAGCAAACATGTGGCTACACTACGACGTGAGTACCTACACGTGAAAATTAGGAGCTGCGCTGTTTCGCTAACCAACTGAGGGCTTCAGGTCATGGCCAACGTTTATACCCAGATCCAAGGTTCAAAGCGCATGGTTCTCCTGCCACCAACCGACGTCAACCATTTGGCGTTTGCGCCAGGTGCTTCGAGCTCAAGCCTTGATGTTCTATCAGCTCTTGACAAGCAGCAGCTGGCATCGACTAATCCCTATGAGGCCATTCTAAATCCCGGTGATCTCTTGTTTATTCCCGCCATGTGGTTTCATACCGCCAGCCCAACCACTGATCTCAGTGTTGCTGTCAATACCTTCTTCCGTGACCTTGACAGCGGTTACTCAATAGGTCGAGATGTATACGGAAACCGGGATTTAGCAGCGTATGAGAAGGGACGACAAGATGTTGGCCGAATCATAAAGAGTTTTGACCGCATGCCTTCTGAGATCCGTCATTTCTATCTGGCAAGGCTCGCTGACGAGCTGCTACACGAACATCACTAACGGAGGAATGGCGAACGGACCCGAAGGATCGGAAAAGGAGAGTGAGAGAGTTACCGACGCTGTGTTTTACTCGACGCTTGCCGATGAAGGCGATGCCACCGTCTAGTTGCTCAAGCTTGCGTTACGGGTGAACTCAACGCTCAGATTGAATTCGATCCAATATGACGGTCTGTTTGTGGCTAAACTCAATTCACGGTTGAATATCACACTCACCCACCATTCATGCCAAAATTGACGAGACGGACACACATTTACGAGATCAGAGCACACTAAAACATCATGATTACACTTGTATTTGCATAATATGGACGGGCGTAACCCTCAAATAGGAGAGTCGCTCCGTATCCATACCCTGTCTGTCCCTTGCAGAAGCGTCGGTTATCAAGTCCGAGATTCCACGGCTGAAGCAGATAAAACCCGGATCCACATCCAGTGTTCCCTTCGATCGTGCGCTTATCCGACAGATCTTGGATAAGCTCTAATCGACGCTACGATGGGCTGTGAACAAGCCTGGGCGGAAAGCCCCCCGGAGCCTGCAAAGACCAGGGGCTTTTTATTTTTAAGCTTGTCAACCAATCGCTCTGATGTGCGTGAGGCGCAATTCAATAACTTGGGACGAGGATACCTGGCACACCGTGAAGCCCAGACTGAAAGATGTCAATGCTAAAAAAGGATTTTGTGAATCACAGTCTTACTTTAGCGTCGCCAGCAAAAACATGGCAGTTTCCCGAGCCCTTATCGTCGTCAGCATGGCGACAAAGCAAAACATGCGGTTACAGCAGGTTATCATTTGCGGACAGCCAGAACCCAGTGTCACCCCATAACAGACACCCACCACCAGCTCCCTCAAATGAAAGCAAAAAGGAAATCATGCCTGAGAAAAGCACAGAGCTCAGGTCATGATTAATGGATCGATTGATAATCCTGATGGTTCTACCAAGCGACTAAAGGTTTTCAATCAGAGTCTTGACGAAACCTCATCATTGGCTTACAAAAGGGAGAGCAGAACAAGAGGGAGACCAAGGTTTTCCCTTTTAGTCAAAGTTAAACGCACTTTAGGCTAGGCTGGCCGTTTGTCTCAATTGCATTCCAGCCTGAGATCTGGGCTTCAGACATCAATCTCAAGTACGTCCCCGGTACCCAGGATTCATCTATCTGCAGTACCTCATGGTAGGTAACGCATGGTTTTTGTCCCACCAGCGCCCACAACCTCGGAGTGAGACCTGGGCTTGAGGCTGTGACGACACGGCGGGACAGCCAAGGCCAAGAGGCTTAAACGTGGAGGCCGGGTCACGGAGTCCGGAGCTTTAAACACAGAAAGAAAGGATAAACACCAAGTGGACTCTGGGATGATTGCCGGTGAAGTCAAAAACACATGCAGCTTTCATGGTTCGTGGAGGCAAGACGGGTCGGCTTTTGACACCGGACAGACGCCATAAAATCACCACGTTGGTGTATCCAAACTCGATGAGCTTGTGCTATGATTACTGAATCAAAGCTTTCGTGATTGGCTAAGCTTGTCTTCAACTTCAGCATGTAGTATCGCAACAGACTCGAGTATCACTCACTCACAAACACAGGCATCTTGGCTCAATTCCGACAGACACTGGCGTGCAGATCAAAGCTCGAATGGGTTCTGCAACACGATGCGGCACTTGTGAAGAGAGGGAAAAACAAATGTGAGATTTGACCGGCTGGGTATCCCAGTTACAGCCTCCATATCTACCCAGAGATCAGGATCGCGGGTCGACGACGTTGTGCCGCTAAGGTTTGACACAGAGCTCAGACCACACCTACCTATGCTGTCGTCCGGATTTCCATCTCTTCAGTATTATGCAAATTACCGACAGGATGGCAAAGGTGGATTCCCCCTGTCTCCTCAGATGGAGTCTGTGCCTCGGGCGGCTTGATATCGTCAAAGCCGAGGCAATATAAAATCAGATATTCATCGAGGTTGTGCAATATCTACTTGTTTTCTTTTTGCTCCCTTGGCTTGGGTCTAGATGACTTGTTGTTTTTCTTCTTTTTTACATACCCTTGACGCTCATCAATGCAAGCATGCATGCATATCTGCAGCCCATGCTGGCTAGCTGAAAGTGAAAATTGGAAGCAGCCGCATGCATGAGCGCGAGCATTTTTGCTTTGCCAAGCAAGCCTGCATACATATTCATACATATGTATCCATCATACCTAGTCCCGATCACTCCAGACTCGACGAATCGCAATGCGTGCAACTCGAGGGGCCAAGCAATATTGTGTTCCCCGCTCTCCCTATCTTTATCCCAATTTACCTATTTCGGGTCCCCCTACCTTCAGCTCTGCAGGGAAAGTCAACTCAGCTACCGGGTCCCAAGTCCATGTTGACCAAGACTGTCGACACCTGGTTCTTTACAAAGTCATCACAGTCAAAGGCCTTCATTACAGCCGGCACTCTATGTAGACAGACTACCCTGTATGTCTCGAATCAAAGATGGCATTCCTAATAGTGAATGGCTAGTCAGCACTTGTACGCTCGCCTCTTGTCCAACCCCTCGTCCGTCATCCCCGAGGGAGCAATTCGATCGCGCTAGCGAGTTGGCGAGATGTGTTGACAGCACCTCCGGCACTAATCCTAGTACCTAATGCCCGTTGTACAAAATCCGGGAGCCATGGCTTGACTTAGCACCGTCATCTTAATGAAGCAGGGAAGCCCTCAAGCCTCAGCTGGCCGGCCACCATGCTTCATTGGTCCAAGGCTCGGGCCATCAACAGAGATCGCACTTACAACCGAGTACCAATGGCTCTCAGTTGCGTGCCAAGCATCACCTTAGTCTCCTTCAATGCCCACGTCTCGTCACTTAGTGGCAATCAGAGGGCAGGCTTCTCCCTTGTGTCGAATCCTAGAAGCCCCAGCTGCTGAGCGGAAAGCCAACCAGCCAGCTCATGTCAAGTCGTGAATGCCTGTCCGTGGTGACTAGACTGATATGGCAAACTCCACCAGATACAGCCCGCAGGCCCTGCTCCTCTGTCCCTACCATGCAGGTGTCAGTTAAGAACCTCTGCTGTCCCAGATGCCTTTTGCTTCCTGTCTGAAACCCTTGCCTTCCTCAAATACGGCGGCTGCGACTCGTCGTTGCTCCTCCACATATCCGCCACCATGTCTACCGAAGAGTTGCTCCAACGGTATCAAGGCCACATCGTGCCTCAGAGCTACAATGCTGGCTTCGTCGCCCTGAGCTATGTCGTCAGCCTCGTTGGTGCTGGTTCGACACTCGAGCTCATCAACAGACGGACTGGTCTTAGGGGTCTTTTCAACCAGTATGTCTCTGTCTTTATAATTCCATTCCTACCTAGATTTGGCCAGAATGGGGCCCTGACTGAAACAGCCTGCTGCTCATGAGCTCCGCAATCACAATGGGTGGGGTATCTATCTGGTGTATGGTAAGTGATATCGTATCTTGTCTTCAACTTCTCGACATATGCTCATCATCACCTTGTCTTGATAGCATTTCATCGGCAACAGAGCCATCGATCTTGCAGATGGCCAGCCGGAACTTCAGGTCGCCTATTCAAGCGGCTTTACTGCGATTTCTTTCTTCGTCCCTATCCTTGTTCTGCTTGCTGCCTTCATGGCTGTCGGAACCAATAACGTCGTTTCATGGTGGAGGATCGTGGCCGGCGGTGTCTTGTGCGGAACTGCGGTATGTGGGATGCACTACCTTGGCAATGCTTCCATCAACAACTACACATGCGTGTATCAACCGGCATATGTCGTTGGATCTGCAATCATCGCTATAGTCGCAAGCAATGTCGCATTGGCCATGTTTTTCGTCTTTCGAGCCATGTGGGCGAACGCATGGTGGAAGCGAGTCATCTCAGCTGTTGTACTTGCTGGAGCTGTCTCTGGAATGCATTGGTGTGCTTCCGTAGGAACTCGTTATCGACTGAAGAGAATCAAACCTAACGGAAATGAGCCGTCGAGAACAGGCACCGTTGTTGTTGTCATTTGCTTGGTAAGTACATGGAAGTTGGGGTTCTTGGGATGGCGATAAAAAGCCAACCGCTAACACAGACCAGTCACTAGGAGCCTGCTTCATCATTGCCACCTTGGTGATTCTTCGAGCAAGAAACATGAAGAGATCCGCGCTTCGTGCCCAGCAGATCACGCTTGCAGCAGCGATATTCGATAAGGGGGGGAGGATTCTTGTTGATCCAGACGGATACATCCCAAGTACCGTGGTGACTGACTCGTTTCTGGAAAAGGTGAGACCAAATTCAGTCTGACTATGGAATTGATGCTGAACGAAGCAGAACGCAAAGGAGGGATTCAACACTGGCCACCCTCTGTTTCATTGGATGTACCAAGCATCGAGAAACTGGAATATGATTTCGAGTCTTGTTGGGGGCATGAGACAGCACGTATCGCAGCTCCCACATTCCCGCACTCGCAAGGACGGTCGACGAGGCATCCAGCTTGTGAGTGAACATGGCGAGACCATCGACAGTTACGATATGATCTTCCGAGAGCTTTTCTGTCTTGCTGCGGCTGCTCTCGCCGATAGACTCCGCGAAGATCTGACATCAATCGGAGTTTTGTGGGATCAGATTTTGTCAACAGGTGCCAGTGGTATAAGACCTCAGACTCAACCGCGCAAACAGTCCATTGTCGGGCTAGGCTTGGAAGGCAGCGACACCAGGGAGGAAGTACATAGCAGCCTGGATATCACCGAAAAGGGCTTGCATATACGACATCACGACTATGGGCGTGGGTCACTGATGTTCCTTGTTCGCCGCTCCGAGTCCGATCGCGATACCGAGCGCTTGATATCAACTGGCTATCGTTTTGCCGAGTTACATCAAGTTAGCGACCTCATCAAATCAAGCATGCAGATCCAAAGCCCCGAGTTCGAGACCAAGCTGAGAGAAATGGCGACATATACAAGCGAACACAATCACATTCGCCAGGGAACCCACCTTGGCTTCTTCGCTGTCCGAGCTCGCGTCAGCTCTAGCTTTGAAGTATTGGTGAGAAAGGGCGCACGCCATCTACTCCCAACCACGCCCTTCCCATTCGAGAACCTTGAAGATTGGCACATGCACTACCTCAGGAGGTTTGAGAATGTTCGTGTATCCAAAATTGTAGAGAAATGCAAGGAGGATTCCCAGCGCAGTGACCGAGAGGCTGAATTCGCAGGGCAGATTGCAGATACAATCAAGGCTTTGCGGGAATGGACTCAGGAGCCATTGCTCGAGGATGCACTCCTCACATCGACAACATTCCGTATTCCTTGCCGCGGAGACGAAAAGCGGTCGGAGGCAACCATGATAGCGGTGCGGCTGGTGATTCCCATCCATTCAGTGTTGTCAAGCCCCAGCTGCGAGTTTGTGCCCCTGAGCTTTTTTAGAATGCGTCAAGTATCGACCCAATCTTATCAAGAGTTCACTCGGGGGCTACACCAAGAGTTTGGCCATATCGCAAAGACGGCGAACCGCCACGAGGGCCCTGAGGAGAGCACAAGTCCCTCTTTATCCAGCCGATGGCCGTTTGGGCGGTCGGATATGCGAGGTAGAGAAAAGTCCGTCTCAGACATTGCTGGACATAGAATATCGACGAATGAGTCGACAGGATCCAGCTCGACCGTCAACCTCTGCCCGCCAGGTAATAATAATGCACGAACAAAATCAATCGACTCGACAGAAGTATCGGGCACACAACCCCCTCGACAGGAGTCACTGCAGGTAGCGCCATCATATGGTGGCATCATGGTGTTCCAGGAGATCACCGTGGATGTGCAAGAAGGAAGTGAAACGGCTGCAAAGAAGGCAGGCAACGATTCTGATGCCGAGACAATAACAATTAAGAGAATAACGTCGAGACCGCTACCAGCAGCAGGTATCGAGTTGCAGTCGATGGGTCATTTTGGGGCCAACGATATTGGCAAGCAATATTCCAACGATATCGAGGCTGGAAAGGGAGGACAAAGCTATGTTACGTGTTTTGTAGACGTTTTGTTTGCAAAGACGGTCGAGTGTCGCTAGGAGAAGGTGTAAAGGTGCGACGGTGCGAGGCCTTCTGCGTCGCCTTATAATATACTGTACATACATATAGGGAAAAGGCACATTTTAGATACCTTGGGATAAGGCTAGTGGAAACAGCCTTTTACTTTCTGATCAGGAAGAAAATATTAAGTAAATTTAAATTAAGAAACATATTTATTACTTCTTATTATAGTGCCTTGTGCAAGTTATGGCAATTGGAAGGGAAATAACACTGTCGTGGTTTTGGTTGAGGTGCCTAAAGAAGGGGAAAGATGAAGCACATCTCATCTCACCTTCCCCAGAATCCACTTGAGAAGCTTAACTAGAGCTTGTCCACTAAGAAACAGGGAAGGAAGGTCTTGAGCTTGCATTTGCATGTGCTAACGCATTTCGTCATATCTACCTACCCGAGTGAGGGGGGGGGTCAGGGTCAGCTATGTATGCCCTGAGGCATAATGGTTTTACCATATAGAAATCACACTTGCCTTAACTTACAGATTTCAACCTTAACAGAATTACAACAGCTTCAACAGAGTTACAGCAGTATAGCTACTTAAAAAGCTACTATATCTCAAGATCTTACTAGATGCAAATAATGGTATTAACCAGCTAGATTTAACAGACCTATAACAGAGCAAATAGCCAAATAACAGGCTCAAGATATACTGATCCAGACCGGCCCTTACCCGGGTAGGTAGTATCACACCTAGTAAGATCTTAAAAGATAGTAACTTTTTAAGTAGCGTCCATTTAAGCTGCTATAATTCCGTTGAGGTTGAAACTTTTAAGGTAAGGCAAGTGTGATTGCTAGGTATACCTACATACATACCTACCCGGGTGAGGGCCGGTCTGGGTCAGTGTGTCTTGAGCCTGTTATTTGGCTGTTTGCTCTGTTGTAGGTCTGTTAAATATAGCTAGTTAAGACCATTATTTGTATCTAGCAAGATCTTAGGAAATAGCAGCTTCTTAAGTAGCTATACTGCTGTAAGTCTGTTAAAGCTATTGTAATTCTGTTGAAGTTGAAATCTGTAAGTTGAGGCAAGTGTGATTTCTGTATATGGTAAAACCATTATGCCTCAGGGCACAGCTGACCCAGACCCCCCCTCACCCGGGTAGGTAGGTAGGTATGGTAAAAACTATTATGCCTCAGGGCATAGCTGACCCTGACCCCTCACCCGGGTAGGTATCTACTAACCCACATACTGTAAGTCTCGCGGGTATCCAATGAACCATATAAATATCTTTCCTCCTCTCCCAACTCCGAGTCTTGTAAATCCAATCATGGGCCGGATGTCAAAGCGGTGTTTATTTCCTCCTTCCATTTCTCGGCATCTTGTCTTTTGGAAGAGACGCGACCTCTTGAATCCATGAGCACAAGTTTCTTCTCAGCAGGTACCCACTCAACACGTCTTCCCTTCTCATCAACGAGGGTAACAGTTGAGGTGGGGTCTAATCTAAGGTTGTTGGGTGCTCTAGGTGACCAATTGGGGTCTTCGAACAATACCTTTCCAAGCTCAAGCTCTCCTTCGACGAGGCGTGCCATATGCGGGACGAGCAGATACTGTTGCCACTCAGGGCCGAGGTGGTCACAAAGATCCTGCAGTGAGCGATTCCCAACGTTTTTAAGCCACCAGACATCTACTGGGAGCTTGAGAAAGGCGGAGTAGTAGGCTATGATGATCAAGGCTCGAGGGCGTAATTCGCGTGCGAGTTGGACAAAACTCCGGGGGACAAATGTGAACCAAACAATGATCCGTAGCACCATGACGGGCCCGAAGCCATCGTGTAAGTTTTGGTATAGAGAGCCAAGGAATTGGAGTGTTTCGAAGTAGGTTTCGACATTGAGATAGTCTGGATCAGTGGACTCGATGGAATTGAGCATCGAGATGAGACTAGAAGGGATGTAATGTGTGGCCTGTTCAATATTGACAGAAGGTCGGTTGAACAGACAATATAGGCCTGAGTCTATGAGTTTCTCAACACCCATGAGGTCGATGACGAGGCCGATGCCTCGCCAGACAATCATCCAGTCGAGTATATACAGCTTCTTGGCATCTTCAGAGCGGAAGTTCTCAGAGGAAAGTGCTGTTAGAAGAAGAGAGTTGGCGATCAAGGCGGGAAACGTCTCAGGCTGGGCTCTTTCGACGGCTAAACGATATCCCTCGAAGGAACGAGCACGGTAGGTGAGAGCGCGAGCAGGGTCATGGTTCAAATCGAGACTCTGCATGTGAAGACTTGCCAGGCCAAATAACGAGTCCATGAGGAATGGATTATCGAAAGCAACTTGGACCAGACGAGTCCTTAGTATATCGTTGATTGGGTTTGAGGGCCCGTCGTCGACTGAGAAGGAGCTGCACGTTGAGGTGGTGTAGAACCAGAGAAGCTTCATATCCGTCACGTCCATCTGGCCAGGGCGGTAGAGGGGTTGTACCGTCAAGGGTCCGGTCTCCTCCAGGGGCTCGTCGCCAGATGATATAGAGATAATATCTGGTGAAGGGGCATTCTGAGAAACAGGAGAGGACTCTGTAGCAACACGTGGGGGATGATTTGCTGCAGGAGTAGGAGATGGATACACGCAGTCAGCCTTGCGCAGTCTGCATGATCGACAGACAGGACGAGCCTCATCGCATTTGACCTTGCGGGCTTTACAGTTGCGACATCCTGTTCGTGACTTCTTGTGAGGCCGTTTGGCGTGGTAAGGCTTATCGGAATTCGGGGGTGATCCCTCAGAGCTTTCCGAGTGGTGTTGATCTATTGGGGTTTGAGAGTTGTCCATGATTGAGTTGAGTTGAGTTGAGCTGAGCCGCCGAGACTATAACATGTCTATGAGTAGTGGTGCAGGTGAAGGAAATGAATGAATTGATTTAATACGAAGGAGCTGCATAAGTAAGATGCTGCCGCTGCTGGGATGAGTGAGTTGCTTTGTTGATGACAAGGCGGCCAACCAGTAGAAACCCAGCGTGCGTGTGCGCTCAGCACCAACAAGGCTTAGCAGCGCTCTAAGTTAGTTGCGGCTAGATAGGTGAGGTATGTAGGTATGTATGTACTGTAGGTAGGGATAAATGGATGACGATTGTGGTGAGAAGTCGACGATGACGATTAGATCTAAAAGAACAGCAGATTTGGATAATTAGCCCTGTTTTGTATATGGGGGCCGAAATGAGACGTTATTGTTTATGTTGGAGAACTACATACATTTGAGACCAGGGGCAAACAGTTTACTACTTTCATTCAACCTTTACAGGCATGCGTAATCCAACACGAGATCATGAAACACACAGTAACGAATCATTTTTATCAGAGTCGAGTTGACGAGGCCAAATGCTAAAATCGGCATTTATCAGGGTCCGTCTTACGCGCCTTGCAGCTCTCAGCCCAGTTTGTGGAGATGGGCAGTTCTTGGTCTTGGTATGGGAGGGGGAGAGTCTAAGAAGCCCAATTCTTACTGATGCTGGCTGATGATTGTAGAGCGTCGTTGTTAAAGCCTCCATGACACAGCCAGTCAATCAAGATGCTGGCCAATTCGATAAAAGTTAAAACTGGGTATGGCTTCAACTTGTACATAGCTCATAGTAGCCAATTTCACTTACATCAATATCTTGTTCAAGGAACAACTACCCTACATCAGCACGTTGGAAGCAAAATCTCAAACAGACTTCTTCGCAGGAGGCGACCTAGAGTCAAAACTGAAAGTCTATAATATTCCCTATATAGAAATAAATAATTCCCTCCTAAAGGCAGATGTCGAGATAGGTCGTCGACAACGAGGACGGACCCGGAATTCGACCGGGATTCGGCCGACGGGATAAATCCGATTCCGCATTTAACAAAACTGGTGGGCAGCCTTGCGACGTCCAACCTTCAAGACTTCGCCATAGTCTTCAATCCCGCCCTCCCTCTCGGCTCCGACCGACGAGAACTCGCCCGGATGCAATCGACAGGGCTTCGCGCCCTTCTCCATCCTGCTATCATCGCCGCCAGGTTCCAAGCCCCCTCCCGAATACGTTATCGATATTTCCAGACATCGTCTATCCGGAACAACACAGCTGCAGGGCCAGGGCCAGGTACGGGCGCGGGCGCGGGCGCAAGTAATAATGATAAACCACCAGGACAATCGTCGGCTGGAGAGGACGAAGATGTACAGCCACAAAACGGGACAGAAAATTCGCCAGGTCGTTCAAGAGTTCGAGCTTCGAGTTCGTTGAAAAGCAGAATAGCTCGCAAACATGCTGCTCCTGCATTACCCCCCGTCAAGCTACCCCAGGCCTTTCTCGACGACAATGTCACTCTTTACAATGTCCGGACGAGACCGCGACTCCCATATGCTCTTGCTCAAGACGCCAAACAACCAAAGAAGTCGTCCATATCTGAACATCCCCAGTCGAAATCCAACTATGTACTTGAAGAGTACTTCCAGGCGACTTTCAATGCTATTGTTGGAGTAGTTGCAGACCGCGCCGACCACCAGATCATGGCTCTAGAACCCAATTGCGATACAGGGGAGCTCGTTCATAGGCTGACTTGCCTCACCCGCTCCTACGATATGCTACTCGACGCAGCATGGCATTTGGCCGATTCGCTATACCCTGCTCGCCAAGCAGAGTACACATACACTTCACGGCCGTTCTGGTGGTGGCACTACTACAAGGACTTTGACAGACATACCCAAATAATTCACGACAAGTTCGTGCCGTCTCGGGTTTGGCTCGACTGTGACTCGAGGCTCGACCACTCCCTATCTCAAGCCATCGCAGACCTACCTTTCAACACATTCTACGGTATTCTATGCGCTCTGCGCCGAGAGATGATTACACCGCCCCCTCCTGACTCCGAGTCAAGAAATCTGAAGCGCCAAATAACCATTCTATCCATGTTTGGATACAGTGGAAAGGCCATATCGGAAGCCCTCGCAGATCACGTCGCCTACTTGAGCGAAGCTGACGTGATCAAATTGAACGCTCAAGATTTGTCTTTCATAGTAGGAGATTATCTCGACCAGGACTGGACCTATTCGCGAGGCTCTCTGTCGAATATGGGTTTCCGCGCTGCAGAGATGAATGGAAAGCTCTACAAGGACCCTGATGTTGCGGCACGGCCGGAGGAGGAGGATAACGATCCTGACACGGGCGTGATTAGCATTCGCTCAGCCTCAGGCTCTCTTGAAGATGAGCTATCCAAGATCAAGCAGGGGGGCTATGACCCCTTTGGCAAGTGGGAGAACCTCAAGATCGACAAGGTCTTGGACCAGATTATACAGGCAGCTGAGCTGAAGCATGGCTCACCCCGTGAGAGACCCCTTTTGATTCACATTCATGACTTTGTCGAACTGAGCATGACCCTCGAGGGCTCAATGCTCATCACAAGATTGAGAAATCTGGTGGACTCGGCTTGGCAGCAAGGCTCCAAGGTTGCTATTCTGGGAACATCATCAAGTGAGCAGCCTTCAGAGGAGTATCAGAGCACGCTTCGAGATCTATCGATTGGAGACCTTGTTATTTCTCGACATATCGAACCTCACCGCGCTCTAAGGCAACCCAAGCCATCCGGTGGCATACAAGGTTCACGCAATCACTTTTCTCTTCAAGATACAGACATGGCCGTGGAGAACGTGCAAAACATAAACCGCATGTTAAAGTCATTGGGTAGCCGGTGCTTTCTTGACTTTTCAGATCCCTCTATGAAGTTATCTATGCACCAACTATCTCCACTGCTCAAAAAGTCAATTCTCCCTCTACCGGAGGTGTACAATATTGCATCCTCAGCAAAGCTTCCTCAATCATACCTCGGAGGCGTTGCGCAAAATGAGCGTGTTATGATGGGTCCTTTGAGGCAAAGACCCGGACAGCGGCATCTGGATGAACCAGATACAGACGGCAAATCGGAGGCAGAGGATTCGCAGAAGAAGACCGAGGATACACAATCTAGTGGTCGAGCATCCATGAAGTTGAATGAGTACGAGAAGCGGATATCCTCAGGACACATCAACCGCCAGAACTTGAGAACAACGTTTGATGATGTTCACGTCCCCAAGGAAACCATCTCTGCCCTCAAGCTCCTCACAACCCTGGCACTGGTACGGCCTGATGCTTTCTCTTACGGCGTGCTTGCCCAGGATAAGATTCCTGGATGTCTACTATACGGACCTCCGGGTACCGGCAAGACCTTGCTTGCAAAGGCCGTTGCCAAGGAGAGTGGTGCAAACATGCTTGAGATCAGTGGTGCTACCATCAACGACAAGTGGGTTGGCGAGAGTGAGAAGCTTATCCGCGCTGTCTTCACCCTGGCTAGGAAGATCTCGCCCTGCGTCGTCTTTATTGACGAGGCCGACTCTTTGCTAGCCAACCGCAGCATGCTGGGTGCCCGCGCGTCGCATCGTTCTCACATCAACCAGTTCCTCAAAGAGTGGGACGGTCTTGAAGAAACAGAAGCTTTCATCATGGTCGCCACCAACCGTCCTTTTGATCTCGACGACGCTGTCCTCCGCCGTCTGCCCCGTCGCCTACTTGTCGACCTGCCTCTCCAGCCGGACCGTACTGCCATTCTCAAGATTCTCCTCAAGGGTGAAGTCCTCGACCCTGCCGTGTCACTCGAAGACCTCGCCAAAAGAACCCCCTACTACTCAGGCTCCGACCTCAAGAATACCTGCGTCGCCGCCGCCATGGCTGCCGTCGAGGAAGAGAACGAAGCCGCTGCACGTCACACTGGCCCTGAACCCTACGAGTACCCCAAGAAGCGCATTCTGCGCCAGGATCACTTTGACAAGGCACTGCGCCAGATACCCGCCAGCATCAGCGAGGACATGCAGTCTCTCAAGCAGATCCGCAAGTTTGACGACGAGTACGGAGCCAAGAAGAAGGGGGCCAAGAAGATGATGGGTTTTGGTGTTGGCGCAGAGAAGAAGTTTGCCGATGCTGAAGATGTACGCGTCCGTCGTGGTCCATGAGGAGGTTTATATTGGGATATGGTTTCATGTGTGCAAACTGGATGGCGTCAGGGATTTTTCTTTGTATAACACATCAGCATCAGCATAGACTTGGTCAACTGAGAGGATTTTATGATGGATTAAATGGCGAGACCGTGATTTAGCACTTGAAAGTAGATGCCTGGGAAAAAGAGCCACCTACCTAGCTAGGTGATTAGAATATCTTATTCCTGCCTACAAATTTCATAACAATAGGACTGACCTTTGTCATGTTTTCTATCATAAGACTCATTATTGCTACAGCTCGCTATGGGCATGATCATGCCTCTGTCGATACTTTTATCCCCTCTGCTGCGAGAGCCCTCGAGTAATCGGCCTGAGCCTTCTCCAAAGCATTCATAGTCGGCTGCATCAAAGCAATCACGGCGGCTTTCCCACCTCCGACATTGTCCGACCGCCACTTGATCTTCTTGCCCGTGCGTTCAAAATGTTCGCGAATTTCTTTCTTCCGACGGCGAATGGTGTCCTCGCGCTCCTTGTCGGCTTCCTCTGCAACTGCGTTGATGCGTGCCAAGGAGCGGTTCAAAGACTCGGCCAGGTACTGCAACTCACCAGCACGGTCGGGATCGCCTGAGAGAAATGCGTTCCAGAACTGGTGAAGAAATTCGACAGTGGTGGCATGGGTAAGACTGCATTTGTTGGAGATTTCGACAGGGAGACCCATGGGTTCGGCACCGTCAGTTTCATGGCCGTATTTCTGAGCGCGTTGCTGTCGTATACGATTCATGATGTCCTTATCAGCAGCTAGAAGTGCAGAGCGTGAGCCAACGTGCAGCCTTTTGGGAGTATCGTCGTCGCTGTCGCTCTCTTCGTCAAATCCCATGGCTGCCTGAATATTTATTCCCCCAGCGCCATCACTCTCCATGGTCTCGAGGTCCCCAATTATCTCGAACAGTACGTCGCTGGGAACTTGCTTTGCGAACACGGCTTCTTGTTTAGAGGGCGCAGAGTCATGCTTGGAGAAGAACTTGTTTTGCTCTTTCACGTTGAGCATGATACGATTCTCCTTGGCGTCGCCCTTGAGATCGCGCAACGCCAGCTGGACATAGGCGTTGTAACCTCCATCAGGGTCATCAGTGTGGCCATCAGAAGGTGCGACATTGGCCATGATCTTTTCACTCAGACTGTTGAGTGTCTTGACGATGGGTATGTTTGCCCTTGGTCGCATCTCAACGTCCTTCGCGTTTCCACTTCTAAAGCCTCCTTGATTCTCCTCATTGGCCTCGATATCGATAAAATGAGGCACCTGGTTCGCCATGATCTTACTCTGGATTGCGACAGTATTCTCGCTGGGGTCGTACTTGTCGAATAGAGGGTCATTAGGGTCGTTCTCTACGACTCGCTCGCCACGTAACATTTTGGACAGTCTGCTGAGGAAGAAACGCGACCAGAACTCTGCTTCAGATAGCTTAGGGACATTCTCATTGTATACGCGCTTGATCAGGGGATGCTGTGCAAATATCATCTGCACCTGCTCCACGCTGATGTTGAGCTTCAGTTCGCCGTCAACTGTCTTTGGTTTGACGGTTGAGAGGACGTTGTAGGATCCCTTCTTCTGATTAATCTCGATAGCATGCGCCCGGAGAAGATTTGTACGGGTTGACCAGAACTGTGAGTTGAATGCCGCGGTTGATAAAGATTCGGGCTTTGTTTGCATGGCTTCGACGAATGTTTGATGCAGACTGGTATCCTTTCTCATGAGAGACTGTTGCAACTCAATGTCATTCTTGAGTTGTGAGTCATCGAACCAGCGTGAAGACGAATAATTCTTTGAGTTGACAGCACTGGCAAAGGCCATAGATGCTGAGGCACTACCGGTGCCAGCAGCGCTTGGGTTCGGCGTTGAAGAGCCACCATTCGCGGCGGAAGGTTTAGGGACCGAGGCATCGTTGCCGCGAGAAGAAGCCAGAAGACTGGACAGAAGATCCTTGACAGCCTTTGCCTCGTCTTTGGCTTCGGTGGTGTTGAAGTGGAAGAGATATGTAGCAGGCTCGGCGTCTCCAACCTTTTCAAAGATCTTGAGCATCACCTTGGGTGAAGAATCCGGAGTCTGCTGTAGATCTGGGGTGATGTTAGCAGTGAAAGTATAATACAAAAAGTGTGACTCTTCTCACTGGTGATGTTGTTAATATTCAGTGAGACTGTGGCAGGGCCTCCAGAGTTAGGAGTCCAAGTGACCAGCCGATGGTCACTTGTGAGAGTCAGGATGCCCTCCTTCTTTTTGAAGAGGGTGCGTCCCACTGGAATGGCCATGATGATGAAACCTGTAACTGGAAAGATAATTTGATTCAAGTATTCATTGTTGAGAAGAGGCTTTCATGAATGACATGGTTTTGTTGCCTTGAGTCTTGAAGAATACAGAGACGGAGTACATAGTTCCGTGTTAAGACCCACAGGCGGTCACTGATTCTATGATTACCTAAGGCGGTGCGGTGCAAGTCAAGGCTGACCAGACTCAATTGAAATGAACATGGGATGTATACTTACTTGACAATTGAGGTACCTATTCTACATCATCAACACTCTATGTAGATATGTAAAATCACAACAGAATCACATCCAGACCAATCAATCAGGTCGTGGCCTAGTAAGGATTGGCGTTGTATGTAGGTATGTACGGAGCAAAGTGGTAAGTGGAGCAGCAACTTAACACAGGCTTATTCCGACTGTAGTTGTTACAGGAATAGAACAGCACAGTACAGTACAGTAGCCGTGGATCCTGTTATTGACCTGATTATTACTCAACTTGATGATATATTGACGTGTAAGGTAGCTCATAGAAAGTCGCATACCTAGGTATGTAGAGTCTCATTCTGGGCCTGCTGAGTCTGGTCAAACAAGACATTGATTGGTGTCTCTGCTTGTGTGGTTAGGTTAGGTTCTGACCGAATTTCCCCAAGCTCTGTAAAAGAGATCTCAGGTTGAATCGATGCGATCTAATTATCTGCTGATCCGCATACGTCTTCTCCAACTGTGAAAATGTGGCTAGTGAATTCTATCAATTGCATGCCAGGTCTTTCCGTGGCTCAATGTCCCCCTGACCACTCGAAACTCTCTCCAAAACCTGGAATGCCTGGGATCATAAATGCATATGTTACATTGGCCTCCTGTGGCGTCGGCTATTGACCCTGTTTGAACCACGTACGTACTACATACGTAAAACTTCACGATGGTTACTCCGCAATCTCAGTTTCTTTTCTGTCTCGTGCGTGTGCAAACCAGACCGTGCGAAGCCAATCATCCCCTTTTCAGGTTGAGTGTTACCTATGGAGTCCGCAACCACAATTGCGCCGCAAACTCTCACTTCACTAGCCCCTAAAACAGTCGGAAGCCATCATTGAACCAGTACCGGCCGGAAGTCAGACGCCCATATCTACCAACTCTCAAAATCGTGGGGAAACATCTGTACAGATGACGGTCCGGCTCAACGGGTGTCATCTATCATGAAGGGACGGTACACCGTTTCCGGGCATCATTTCTCCATGGCCAAGCATCGCGGTGATCCTCGGTAAAGATGCTCAAATCTCGGAACAGGACCCCAAAGACCCAAAAATATTCAGGCGTGCCCCAATGACAGCTGCCACAAAAGGTCCACGATGACCTCCAGAGTCCAAACAGTGTGTCATGTGGGGGGTTTCCGGACAATCAAAGCCGGTCACCTTTTCACCTTGGAATTTACCTAAAAAACTACCCAACAGTGGCTGACCTGTACCGTGTGCCGCACGGAGTTTTCTCGGTCACCGAACCCCTAGCCAATGAGAATCCCAATCCCTGGCGGCCAGAACCGGGTTTGCCGGGGCGTCATAGTATTTTTACGCAGCGGGCAGCAGGACAGGACAGGACAGGACATCAAAGGCCAGCAGCATTTAGCGACTCGAGCTCCAGCCAGCCAAGTGCCAGCCTGTAGTCACCTAAAACAATTTCTTCTCTTCTTCTTCTCCTCCGTCTCTCTCCCATCCATCTTCAATTCAATCAATTCAATTCCTCTCCTCAGTCTTCACTGGGAACCCTATCCTCTGTCGACTTACTCCGCCGTTCCTTTGTCGCCATCAAGCTCGCCGAGGGATGCTTGCCATTCATATCCTCTAGTTTCTCTTCACCTATACCTGTTTTGTTTCTCCACATACACAAACACAATCGCCCATTATGTTGAGGAATTCCCTCTGTAGAGCTAGCTCGCAGCTCCTTCGAGGTGCTCGATGCTCTGCTGCCTCTTCTACCGCCTCTATCTCGACCGTCTCGGCCCGTACGTCATCATGGAAGCTCGCCGCCTCCCGCCGCCCTCTGGCTGTCGCTGCTCGTCGCAACTATGCGACCAGCGCGACTTCAGCGCCCCCCGATCCCAGCGATAACTTCCTTTCTGGAAGCACCGCTAGCTACATCGATGAGATGTACATGCAGTGGAGGCAAGATCCTGAGAGCGTCCATGTTTCTTGGCAGGTCTACTTCAAGAACATGGAGAGCGGCGATATGCCCATCTCTCAGGCTTTCCAGCCTCCTCCCAACCTGGTTCCTAACATGACCGGTGGTGTTCCTCGTCTGTCTGGCAACCTGGCCGAGGACAGTTCCGATGTCACCAACCATCTCAAGGTCCAGCTTCTTGTCCGCGCCTACCAGTCTCGCGGCCACCATACCGCCAAGATTGACCCCCTCGGTATCCGAGGTACCAATGATCACAAGGGTTTCGCCAATGTCAAGCCCAAGGAATTGACTCTCGAGCACTACGGTTTCACTGAGAAGGACATGGACACCGAGTACACCCTCGGTCCCGGTATTCTGCCCCGTTTCAAGCGTGATGGCCGTGAGAAGATGACTCTCCGTGAGATTGTCGATGCTTGCGAGAAGATCTACTGTGGTTCTTTCGGTGTCGAGTTCATTCACATCCCTGACCGTGACAAGTGCGACTGGCTCCGTGAGCGCCTTGAGGTCCCTACCCCTTTCAAGTACTCTGTCGACGAGAAGCGCCGTGTTCTTGACCGTCTTATCTGGAGTTCCAGCTTCGAATCCTTCCTGGCTACCAAGTACCCCAACGACAAGCGATTCGGTCTCGAGGGTTGTGAGACCCTTGTCCCTGGTATGAAGGCTCTCATTGACCGCAGTGTCGATTATGGCGTCAAGGACATTGTTATCGGTATGCCCCATCGTGGCCGTCTCAACGTCCTCTCCAACGTCGTCCGAAAGCCCAACGAGTCTATTTTCAGCGAGTTCGCCGGTACAACTGGTGGTGAGGATGAGGGCTCTGGTGACGTCAAGTACCATCTTGGTATGAACTTCGAGCGTCCCACTCCCTCTGGCAAGCGTGTTCAGCTTTCTCTGGTCGCCAACCCTTCGCATCTTGAGGCCGAGGACCCTGTCGTCCTGGGCAAGACTCGTGCTATCCAGCACTACAACAACGATGAGAAGACTCACCGCACTGCCATGAGTGTCCTCCTCCACGGTGATGCCGCCTTTGCTGCTCAGGGTATCGTCTATGAGTGTCTCGGCTTCCACTCTCTCCCCGCCTTCTCTACTGGTGGTACCATCCACCTGGTCGTCAACAACCAGATTGGTTTCACCACCGATCCTCGATTTGCCCGATCCACCGCCTACTGTACCGATATCGCCAAGGCTATCGACGCCCCCGTTTTCCACGTTAACGCCGACGATGTCGAGGCCGTCAACTTTGTCTGCCAGCTCGCTGCCGATTGGCGTGCCGAGTTCCAGCACGATGTTGTCATTGACCTCAACTGCTACCGAAAGTACGGCCACAACGAGACCGACCAGCCTTCCTTCACTCAGCCCCTCATGTACAAGCGCATCACCGACAAGGAGCCTCAAATCGACATCTACGTCAACAAGCTTATCGAGGAGGGCTCTTTCAGCAAGGCGGATGTTGACGAGCACAAGCAGTGGGTCTGGGGCATGCTCGAGGAGAGCTTCACCAAGTCCAAGGACTACACTCCTACCTCCAAGGAGTGGACCACCTCGGCTTGGAACGGCTTCAAGTCCCCCAAGGAGCTGGCTACCGAGGTTTTGGCTACCAACGAGACAAGTGTCAAGAGCTCTACTCTTGAGCACATCGGTACTGTTATCGGAAGCACCCCTGAGGGCTTCAACGTCCACCGCAACCTCAAGCGTATCCTCGCCAACCGAACCAAGTCAGTTGTCGAAGGCGAGAACATCGACTTCCCTACTGCTGAGGCTCTGGCCTTTGGCTCTCTCGTTACTGAGGGTTACCACGTCCGTGTGTCCGGTCAGGATGTCGAGCGTGGTACCTTCTCTCAGCGTCACGCTGTCTTCCACGACCAGGCGACTGAGGACACCTACACTCCTCTTCAGCACTTGAGCCAGGACCAGGGCAAGTTTGTCATTTCCAACTCTTCCCTAAGTGAGTTCGGTGCCCTCGGCTTTGAGTATGGTTACTCCCTGTCCTCTCCCCACGCTCTTGTCATGTGGGAGGCTCAGTTCGGTGACTTTGCCAACAACGCCCAATGTATCATTGACCAGTTCATCGCCTCCGGTGAGGTCAAGTGGATGCAGCGAACTGGTCTCGTCATGTCTCTGCCCCACGGTTATGATGGACAAGGTCCTGAGCACTCTTCTGGACGTCTTGAGCGATACCTCCAGCTCAGCAACGAGGATCCTCGAGACTTCCCTACTGGCGAGAAGCTGGTCCGTCAACATCAGGACTGCAACATGCAGATCGCCTACATGACCTCTCCTGCCAACCTGTTCCACATTCTCCGTCGCCAGATGCACCGTCAATACCGCAAGCGTAAGTGATCCCGATTTGTTTGCTTTCTATTGTATTAATACTAACTCGTCTGCAGCCCTTGTCATCTTCTTCTCCAAGTCTCTCCTCCGTCACCCTCTGGCCCGCAGCAACATTGAGGAGTTCACTGGCGAGAACGCCGGCTTCCAGTGGATCATCCCCGACCCCGAGCACCAAACCGGTGCTATCAAGGCTCCTGAGGAGATTGACCGTGTCATTCTCTGCAGTGGTCAGGTCTGGGCTGCTCTTCACAAGTACCGATCCGACAACAACGTCGACAACGTGGCTCTCACCCGCATTGAGCAGCTGAACCCCTTCCCTTGGCAACAACTCAAGGAGAACCTCGACCAGTACCCCAACGCCAAGACCATCGTCTGGTGCCAGGAGGAGCCCCTCAACGCCGGTGCCTGGAGCTTCACTCAGCCCCGTATCGAGACCCTGCTCAACAACACCGAGCACCACACCCGCAAGCACGTCATGTACGCTGGCCGAAACCCCAGCGCCTCCGTTGCCACCGGTCTCAAGCATGTCCACACCAAGGAGGAGCGCGATTTCCTCGAGATGGCTTTCACTGTTAAGCAGGATAAGCTCAAGGGCGAGTAAGGGGATGAAAACTCAAAGAACAGGTTTTGTAGGGGAATACAACATGGATAGTATGGTATGGTAATTGCATGACCACTAATCATTTGGGAGGGAAGAAGTTTAAAAAGCCGCTGGATTTGGGGAGTAACTGAGCTTCTCATGTAAACAAACCACTTGTATCATACCCCTCCTAGATGAAGGACATTCTTGCCCTACATTGGTATGGGCTCGGGAACGACATAGCATGATTTCTTTTTATTGTTTAAGTGTTCAGACTACGACTACTCGTCATTTCCTTTATTATATATGGCTGGCATTGCGTAGATGTTGCATTTGACTATCAATCTTGACATTGATTTGGTTTGAATATGAGCGAGTTTATTTTAGTTGTATAACTACATATGGTCTATTTATCTCAACAAGATGCTATGCAATGCTACCTTGGCGCATCAATCTCAACCTGCCACGGCCGCACGATCCCGTCATCGCCCGTCGTGACTAGCATCTCCTCTTCTCCGCGCCGCTCCGAGCCGGCATCGTATCTCCGGCACCAGGTAACATGATTCACCTCGTAGGGCCCGTGAGCTCCGGGCTGTGTAGTAAGGAGTTTCCATTCGGCTTGCTTGCTCTCCTCGGTGTTACCCATGGGCTGGTCTTGTCCATCTACCATATCTTGTTCCGAGCTCTCGGCGTACAGCGCCACAATCCCATCGCTGCCGGTACTTGCTACAAGTCCTGTCTGTGCACTCCATGTCACAGAGTAGATATCTCGGGTGTGCGCCTTGGGTAGGACAGCTGTGCATGTCCACTCCTCTCGTAGAGATCTCCGCATCGTATTGGGGATGCCACCGAGAGCACCTGTTGAACCTGAGCCGGTGGCTCCGCTCTCCTCTGCTTCATCATCTTGCTTGAGAGTCCATACACGGATGGTGTTGTCGGCAGAAAAGGTCAAGAGTCGTGGGAAGCGGTCTCCCTCTCGTGGCCGTGTCTCCCACTGCAGTCCCCAGACGGTGCCCTCATGGCCCTCGAGAACAGCAACGCAAACCCATTCTGCATCGCCATCCTCACGCCAGATGCGCACTGTATTGTCGTAACTTGCACTGGCGAGGACGTCGGATGAGTAGCTTCGGCGGGCGTTGCGGCCAGGAACGTCGGGACACCATGCAACGGCCTTGACATCGCCCTCATGTTCGTTAAGCACAGCGATAGTCTCCCACTCGTCGTCTTCCTCGGATGCGCCGATATCCTCCCATATCCAGACTGACTTGTCTCGTGAGCATGTAGCCAGATAAGAGCCTGAGGGACTAAAATCGCAAGACTTAATCTCAGAATCGTGACCCTCCAGCACAAGTGTAAACTCCCACTCCTTGTTCAAAGCGCCGTCATCGTCGCTGTCGTCATTGTTCCTCCTACGCACGCTCTGCGCCGTAACCTCAGTCTCCAGACCTCCCTCTTCCTGCTCTTCACCTTCCCAGCGCCATATTCCAGCTGTGGAATCAAAACTGCCAGTTACGAGACATAAGTTGTTCGGGCGTAGATGGGGCTTCCATGCGACGGAGCGAACAGAGCGGGTATGGCCTCCGGTGAGGACACTATGGGCGGAGGCGGTTGAGAGGGAGAATACAGTGACGGCCTTTGAGTGGGCTGTTGCAATTAGAGGGAGTGTCGGGTGAGGAACTGAGGCCCAGGCGCGTTCGTGAAGGTCGGGTTTGAGGGGAGCGAGGGCCGTGAGGCGGGCCGAAGTCGGCGCCATGATGAAGGAAGCCGCGAGGGCAGGAGGACGATAATTCAGAGGCTGATAAATTGAATAAGAAGCGGTGAAATGTAAGAGGGGTTTTAAATAGCGGTAGGTTATTTTATAGTCAAAGTCGAGGTGGTGATGCGAAATATCTTTAGTTCAAATTGCATGTTTCCCCTCCTTCCATCTGTCAAAAGTTCGCATTGAGATAAGATAGCGAGGACCCCTCCATCTGTACCCCATAACTCAGTGACGTACTGGTACTGCCCGGGCTATAATTCCTCACTTACAAACCTACCGTAAACCTATGGATACCTTTCCCTAAGAAATCCTAAATTTTAGTACTAATATTAGGATTCTTATTTCTATTTAGCTAATTCGTAGCCTAGAATTAGGTTAAAAGGATCTACAGGGTGTTATGGTTTTTCTGCGTCTTTACGGTACCTAGGTGTATACAGCAGATACAAACTAATAAATATAATGGAAGATTCCCGCATAATCAAAAGGTGTTGTTTCATTATGAATTATGGGACATAGAAACGCTTCCATTCAAATTGAACCTTTTCCCGTCCTCTTCACCTTTGACTTTAGCCATAACCAAGCCTCCTTGACATCCCCTCCAGGACTGAGATTCTGCTCCCTTGCCCTCTCAAGACCACCCTTTCTGAACCCTCCTGGAAGTAGAAACCATACGAAAGTGATGGCCCCAAGAAGACCTACTATGATGGGCTGCAGAACTTGAACTCCGGTCCGTTGAGCAATGGCTCCAACTGCAAACGGCCCTACAGCGGCACCACCTCCTCCCACGGCGGCAGCGAACCCTATTGCGCTGACATGGTAATCAGCTGGAAGCAGTTTAGTTGCTGCAACCATCGCAGCGGGGAACAAGGGTCCTAGGAAGAATCCAAGGAGCATGACAAAGATGACAGAGGCGATGAAGTTGGGGACAAGCCAGTATAACAGTTCCAGTCCAACCGAGAGCATCAGATATACCATGATGGCTGTCTTTTCGCCAACCCTCTCCGTGATGAAGCCCAACACAACTCGACCCAATGTCAATCCGAGCCAGAAGAGCGTCACTGTCAAGCCCGCAAGAAAAGGTTTGGCGTGCCGCACTCGAAGCATGAAGGTGACAATCCAGCCCCCCAAGCTGACTTCGGTGGCCACATATCCCAACAGAAAGACAGAAACTATCCAAGTAATCGGCTTCTTGAGAGCCATACGTGTTGTTGCGCGGTCCTTGGCTTGATCGAAGCGGACTTGTTCTCGGTACACTTGACCGGTTGCGCCCCAGAATGTAATAGACCCCACGGCCAGCTCGACCACTGCAAGTCCTATCATGATATAGTAGAATGTGTACCAGTTCAGGTTTCCCTCGGTTACCATTGCAGAGGCAATGAGCGGACCAATGGTGCCGCCGAGGCCATACGCACCATGCAGGAAACCCAAGAGCCCGTTGGCGCGGTGCATGTTGCCAACCCAGGCATTGTAGCCACTGTCTTGGATACCGTTGCCAAACCCAGTGAACAGCATCACGCAGGGCAATGCTGGGAACGGAGGGTGGAATGCCACAGGGATGTAGGCGATGAGTCGGCAGAGAGGCCCAAGGATTGCAACTCCGCGTTGACCTAGGGTGTAGTGTATCCAGTTGTTGGTGAGTGCTGCGGCTACATAACCTGCAACAGGGACGAGGAACAAGGTTGACACTGTTGTATAGTTAATGCCATAATACGTTTCAATCTAAGCAGTTAATTAGAAAGGGAGAGTTGAAAGGACATTCATGTTCTCACATATGGTAGTAAAGCCTATATGGATGGTGTTTAGTTGACGAGGTTCTATGGGTATCTTACGCATATGCAACTTACGCCTGGAGATGCATCATTCATGCCCATGATGAGAAATGATAGATTGGCCGCATAGTATCGATACGAATTAGTCCGAGGCCGATTCCAATACTCTAGTTCATTAACCGACTCTTGACTTTCAGTTGTATCAGGCTGCTGGATGGCTTCAACAGAGCCCGACTTTTCTTGGAACTGGTCATGACTCTGTTGGGTCTGTTGTACGTGAGAAGATTCCGAGTTCATGGGAGAGGATTAAAAGCAAAATATAGGTATTTCGATTAAGCCTTTGAGAGAGCTATGTTACAAACGATGGATTCCTAGTGAGAGGAGCATATATACATGTATATATGGAATATCAGGGTAAATTTCTCGCCAGAATGAATGAGTCCATCCACACCGCGTTGAGTTGCGGGATGACGGGACGACAAGCCGAAGATACTAGCATTACCCACCTCTAGAGTAGTAGTGGCATCTCGTGATTTATCAGGTAAAGAATACTACCTACCTACCTGCAAGTAATTGTGCAGGAGAAAGAGATGCTTGAGCTTTCACAAGTGTCGGTGCGTTCAATATCTTTCAAAGTTTAAAAAGACCTAGTCAAGTTTAACTCAACGTCCCTCTCATGAAGTCAATTCATATGATATGATTGGTTGATTCGAGGTCTGTGGTTGTTGTTCAAGGTTTGAGATCAACCTTCAGCTCTTACTACACACTTACATACATACATACATTTCAAGCCATAAGATAAAATACACAACTTGTTTAACAGCAGAGGTTGAAAGAGACACGACAGAATCTCGGAGAATTGTTCATGTACCGTAAAAACTCACGAACTTCGCGGCGCCCTGTGGATCCTTTTTACCTAATTCTAGGCTGCTGATTAGCTAAAATGGAAATAAAGATCTAACATTGGCACTAAAATCCTAAAATTGAGGATTTCTTAGGAAAAAGGTATCCACAGGGCGCCGCGAATTTCGTGAGTTTTTACGGTAGTTGCATCGAAGAAATGATGAGGCTGTGCTACAACTGCTTCGCCACACGCGGGGCATTACTCTTACAACGTCATTCTCTAGGAACGGAGAGTCAATCGTCCGTTCACTTCAACGGGACGAGGCTTAAATACGACGTTGGTCTCCTTGTCCTTGTCCTTGTAGAAAATCAAGCAACCAAGGTAGCAACAAGTGCTACAGTAACAATCTCGTGGTCTGTTTTGTGTGGTTTAAAAGATCCGTCATCATCTGCTTCATTCATCCATCCATACAATATAAGAACTCCAAACACTCAATACTACCTCATCTTCTTCACATCGCCAAGATAAATCGCATTGAATAGATGCTGCGCCACTACACCACACCACACTATATCATACATATACTATACCACTTCGGCCTTTAGCTTACCCAGCTCTTTGTTCTGATCTCATAAGGCTGACTTTCTCCCAGCCACACAAGTTCCAATTTCCCCTCCTCCAACACCAACACCATCTTCCTCACTCAACCCAACCCTGTTCTATTCCATCCCGCCCATAGAATTCACTCTGCAATGTCAAAAGACTACTACGAGTACGAAGAGTACTCCCGTCGTCGTAGAGACTTCTCTCCCGACAACTACTCCGGCGGCGCCCCAAACCCTCAGCAGCAACAAGGCCCTCCTCCTCCTGGTGCTCCTCCATATGCCTCGACATCTCGTCTTGATGACCCGTACTACAACGACATGCCTCCTCCCCCACGGGACCGCATGACACTGGAGCCTCCCGAGTCACAGAACCGTCCTCGCTCTGTCCCACCCAATACTACCTTGGTCCGGCGGAGCCGATCCAGATCCCGTGCTCCTGACGACCACGACCAAGACTATGACGACAGACGCAGCTCACGGAATCGCTCTCAGAGCCCCATGTCCCGCGCTCGCGGTGTTGTTGACGAGAACTTCTCCAACTCTGCATCTGGCATTGGCGCAGGTCTCTTGGGCGCTGTAGTTGGCGGTCTTGTAGCTCGTGAGGCGACAGAGGCTGCGACACGCCGCAAGCACAAAACTCGCGGCTACGATGACGAGAATGAGGATCGAACTCGTCTCGTTTCCACCATTCTCGGCGCTGTGGCTGGTGGTCTTGGAGCCAACGCCCTCGCTAGCCGGGTTGAAGATTCGAGGGACCGCGACCGACGACGTCAAGTTGAATGGGAGCGTGAGCGTAGCTACGTGCGCGAACAGGAGATGCCGCGGTACGAGGAACGAAGGTCTATCGAACGGTCCCGGGATCGGTCTCGGGATAGGGAGGATGACCGCCGTGACCGTGACCGCGACCGCTATGACCGCAGCAGAGCGCTGCCCCCGAATGATGATGATGATTATGACTTTGTCTACGATGATCCGCGCTACGAAGATCGGGAGCCTAGACGACGTAGGAGCGACGAGAACTATCGCCCCCGCCAATAGCTGACTTGCCTTTGACCTTTCTGCCCTTTCTTGACGACTTTTCATGACTACAGAGTTGTTTTTTTGTTGTTATTTACCTTGATTGATATTTAAAAACCAAGAGGAATTACTGGAGTGTTTTCCATCACACCCTGGAATAATCACTTCTGTTTGCTCTCGGGAACGATAATGAGGAATGACTTGGCGTCTCTTGGATGTTTTTATAGCTGATACAGTTTTGTTTCTGAATACTCACGATATCTCGTTGTGCATTGTTTGACTTTATCTACGTGAAAAATAGTTACATTTGTCCTACACAATCATTACAGCTACCTATCCCAGCATAATTGCCCGTCCTGTTCACGGGTGTTCCATCCTCTCCTTGATAGCTCACAATAAAGCTAATATCACTTCCTCAAAGCAACGAGACAAAACCAAGATCGCAAAACCATACCAAACTCATCATCTCGCCCCTGAGACCGTCGTCCATTGTCGCTCACCCCGAACTTGAGAGTCCTTGCCATGGCCTCCAGTGTGATCCCGCTGTTCTCGACTATCCTTCTCTCGTTCGACAATCACTTTGAAGAACTGAGCTATCTCAGCAAGCGCCATCTGCTGATCATCTGGGACACCCAGCATCTTGAAGGTCGACTGTGTGTCAACCAACTGCTTAGCAATCACCGAGTCTGGCTGGCAGAGTGTCCGGATACACATAGCTCTAGCATTGACTTTCATGGCATGCAGGAGCCCACCAATCTCGACAGGATCAGCTTGCCGGCGGCCATAGAAACGAAAGTCACTAATGTGTAGGTTGATAAGTTCAAGTTGTGCCTCTAGATCGTACCGGAAACCGACAACCTTGGGGCGACCCTTGTTCTGCCACGCATCTGCCACTTTTTTGAGCTTGTCAGGAACGAGACGGCCCTTGTCCAGCTGCACCGTTATATAGTCATTCAGCGCAGTGCTCAAGTTAAACTCAAGCTCGCAGTAAAGGAGGCTTTGCTCTCTCGCATTGAGCGAGATGGCGACTTGCGATGTTGGGCGAGGTCGAATGGCGGGCTGTGCTCGACGAGAGTTGTGATGTAGCTCTGCCTACTTCTGTATTAGCACAAGCATTGTATTCTATGTTTCCTGTACATACCACATCTTTGGCCATCTTCTTGATACTGTCCAAAATTCCAGTCTTCTTCTGAGGCGTCTTTGAGAATTGTTCAGTGCCTGTATCAGTAGTGCGTTCCAACCATCCGTTGTCCCCAATCATTGTTTTCTCGCCCTTCTTAGCGCTAGGGTAATCAGTCCCCCTGAAGTAGAATTGCAATGGCGAAAATAGAGGAGTATTCTGAACAGGTTGGTTGTTGTCGGGATGCAGTGTTGCGACCTGGGGAACGGGCGGTGTGTGTATTTCGACAACTCGAGCCTGTCTCAATCCATCTGCCGAGCTCTTTGAACGTCGAGGTCTGTTTACCAGAGGCTCTGGATGACTCGTTGATTCTCTAATCATGGTCTGATCCTGGTTCTGAAGCCACTCCTTGTAGGAGCCATTTCCGGCGTCGTTGGCTCTGGATCGCGGCCGAAAGTGGTTGGGCTGAAGAGGTGATGGATGTTGAACCGAGTAAACAGAGGACGCATTGTCGTCAACGATTGAGCCACGCTCAAAGCGTCCCTGACCTAGTGGAGAGACAGGGCCAGGAATGTCCTCCATCTCGGCTGGTCGTGGTGCAACTCCGCTACGTCGGCCAACCCCAAGTCGCAATGGAGAAGGTGGGTTTCTCTGTCGGCGTTCTGCTAGGCTTGCAGAGAACATATCCTTCGAGGAGCCTGAATGATGGCCAGGCATGAGCTCTGAAAAGGTTGGAGAATCTACCCCAGAGTAGTCATCTTCTCCCAAGGCCCAGTTGTCAGAAACCTCGGTCTGTGAGACTCCAGGTTTATGTTTGCGCGGCGTTGACCTGGGAGTTGCCATTATAGGCTTCTTCTTGGATTTTGTTGCTTTTCTTGGGGTGATGTCAACCTTGTGACTGAAGCTTCTATGTTATTAGTGATGAGTTGAATGGGAAGTATACAATGCACAACATACGCGTCTGTAATCTTGTCGACTTGACTCTCTGTCAAGTTCATGCGAATATGGAGCGGTTGTTTGATGAGGCGCTTGCGTGGAGATAGTGAACGCGCTCGCGACTCGAATCCCGGTGAAACGTCCAAGAAATCTCCTCTCAAAGGCGTCAATACAGAGGTTGATGGGTCAGAATGACGCCCTCGATTCGAGCCGTCCTGTTGCATCGAGACCAGGTGCTCGAATCACGTAGTTTCAAGTGGTCAAATTTAAGTCAGAGTGAGCCGCGTAGAACCTCGGACCACGTAACAGTCAGAATCGATATGGTATAAACAAAGTCGGTTGCCATGGGGGAGGTAGTGAATCAGAGACTGTAAGTGATTTAGTTGGAAAATAAAATGCTAAATCGCTGTCAGCTGGCAACAGGTGCCAGGGATGCAGTGGCACTTCGAGGTCAAACTCGGCCTCAGTGGAAGAGACTGTGCCCAATGAGATACAATAATAGTTTCCACTGTCTGTCCAGCAATCTTTATACAAGATTGTATGTAAGGTTTGCTAAAATGCTCACTCGGTTGCTTGGCTTCGTTATAATATATATCGCAATATGACTTGAAAGGACTAACGTGAGCTTTGCTTCCATATATAATCGATGCCACTGTCAAACCAAAGCTGAGGGGTAAAGGGGCCTTGAAACCTCAATGAGTATATTACTTCTTTCGGTAGGAAACTGGCGACCATGTCCATTGCTTTATCTTCGGCGACAGGTAGCTCTCGGATGAAAGGTGGAAGCGGCCTATCGTTTGTGAATAAACCATACTTCCGTGCGAAGTTTGCATTGGGTATTTCACAGTCTTTGACATGATGATCGAGTTGCTGCTCAAATACGTCGTGAACCAGTATTGCTGGGTGGTCATCTCGTTTCAGTGTAGGTTGTTGTCTCTCACACTTTTCGCTCTCCTTGTCTGTCGAGCGAAACTTGTGCATCATTTGAGTCATCTTCTCGGGTCCTATGAGCTTTGAGCTCAGTGACCGGCGGTGATGAGCAGTCTTTTCGTTTTGTAACTCCGGATTTCTCCTCTTGGGAAGTTCACCGAGGTCAATTGACTTTTCGCCAACAAGTCTGCCTTTTTGAATCATACTCTCACTCCATTGCATTTCGTGGAACTCTCTGGCCTTGAGTTGACGAAACGCACGCGTGCCTCCATCACGAGACGAGACGTACATGGTATGTTCTATCATCCAGTTCTTTCGTATCCCAATGCCACTTGGGTAAAGAGATGACCTCGCTTTTATAGGCGAATAGTCAGAAAGTCTCGTGCGATATCTTTGAGGGTGACTCTTCCTCCACTGAATCAAGACAGCAGTTGGTATAATATTGGATGTGACGGTTGTGAGATGTGGGATATGAGGAAGTTCGAGATCGTTCTGTTTCTTGTGTCAGAACGGATTTAAGTTGATTTGATAGAAGTTTCCGCACATGTCTGTTCAGGTGATCATGTCTCCAACGCTGAAATGCTGCACCTGGGTCATCTGAATGGTGGCAATCAACTTCTATCATCTCGTAAAGAACGCCCCCTGCGAGTCCAAGGAATTCGTCGCCGATGTGATCTCGCAGAACCAGGAAAACCTACATAACGTCAGCTAACAACCTTTGTTTCCTGGTGGGCTTCGAACAAGACGGATACCGTCGCGGTACTGGTAGTTGCGAGGTATGTGAGCACAATATCGCACAAGAACGTTGCGGCATTCTGCTGTATGTTAACTGATTACCTATTTAATTCAACATTTGCATGCACTGACTGTTTTCGTTGAATGTCCCGGTGATGTTGACGGACTGGTCTCTAGTGAGATACGTAGAATACTGTGTCGAATCGTCCATTCCCGTGTCACCGGGCTTTGAATGTTCGTCCTTTCAAATCCGAGGGAAAACAGCAGGGAGTGTGTGAGGCCATACACTAGGATTGAATGCGAATGGGTAGAGTTTTCAACAGTCAACAAGATGAACTTTTAATTTGTTGCACGAGAGAAGCCCCATGTACACCAGTGATAAGGAAGGGGCATTGTAGCCGATTTGAGCGTGTGTTTCCATTGAAAAGTCACTCGTGATGCACAATCACCCGATTAAGTGCTGTTCGACAGTATGGCAACTTCCGTTTTCAGTTCCTCAGAATCAAAGACGGGCACAATGTGGAAGTTCAGAACCACGCTTCCTTCTTCGGCGACTTCAGGGTAGCTCCATACTAATTGTCTCTGAGGATTCAGCGAAGGTGATGGATGGATTGCAATGTCGACTCTAGAAGCCGCAATGATGACTGGATAGATAGTATTCAGCCAGTCAAACTCAATGATATTCATCTATTTTCCTTCCTTGTGTATGTACGTTAGAGTACGACAAAAAGAGGATCACGATAATTGACGTGGTCAGAGTCTAAAACAACAAGACAAAAATAGAATAGAATCCTGCGCACCGCAAAAGTGTCAATTGACCCCAGGTCTTGACGCACGTACGTAGGTAGTATAGGCAGGCAGTCAATTACTAAAGTCAGACCGTTCATTGACAGGATGGATGGATGGATCTTGGGGAAACGAGATCTCGGCCTGTTGCACGGCATTCGTAGGGTCCACTCACGGTCGCTGCAATCCACCGTAAGCCACGGGGTCTGTTAAGATGCGTTAAGATCTGGCCGAATATAAACAGCCAACACTAGCAAACGCTATCTTGCCCCGGCGCCCCTGCAACCGAAATAAAAGCCGGACCCGGTCGCGGATTCCCGAAATCAACTCCCGATTTCCCAAAAGGGTAACATAGATTTCCTGCCTCCTCTTTGCCCCAGAAACCCCACACTCCCGCCATGACGACAAGGTTGTTAGTTCTTGTCAAAGTGTCAAGCGGATAATATCCGCTGGCCTGAACATTTTGACTAGGACAGTCTCTCTAAAAAACACTGCGCCAAATACCCAATATGCTCTCCACTCTCCATACCGAACTCTGATGCCGTCAAATACCCCTCGGGTCTGAACCGCGCCGGACCTTTGCTTACTGCGTGCCCGGCCAAGCCCCCGGCATCTCTGGACATCATGGATGGGATTTGGCATATAATATGCCCTTCCCCCCGTCAGCTAGACTTTTTGTTCCTCAGTTTGATCACATCTGTAGAATCCCAAGCTACGCCTCATTCCCTCCTACACCATGTCTCAATCACAAACTGATCGCTCGCCCTACTATGACATTGGTAAGTCCGCCTCTTTTAGCTACCTATACTCGACTTGAGATCTAACATCCCCCCTAGTCATTGTTGGAGCTGGCCCTGTCGGCCTTATGCTGTCGACATGTCTTGCCCGCTGGGGTTACAAGATCAAGCACATTGACAACAGAGCCGAGCCGACCCCAACCGGTCGAGCTGATGGCATCCAGCCACGCTCTCTGGATCTCCTTCGCAACATGGGTCTCAAGTCAGCAATCATGGCCCACCACCCAGCCCGCGTTTACGAAGTTGCCTTTTGGGACCCAGCTTCGTCAGGAAAGGGTATCGCCCGAACTGGAACATGGGCCAGTTGCCCTGACTTTATCGACGCTCGATACCCTTTCACAACCCTGCTGCACCAAGGCTTGATCGAGCGCGTCTTCATCTCAGACATTGAGAAGAATGGAGCCCATGTCCAGCGCCCATGGACCATCAAGGGCTTCACATCTGACGAGAAATCCAACCCTGAATACCCCGTCACTGTTGAATTGGAGCACGTCGATGGTACCGCCAAAGAAACCGTTCACGCCAAGTATTTGTTTGGTGGCGAGGGTGCAAGATCATTCATCCGCAACCAGCTTAATATTGCCGTTCATCACAAGGACCCTATCGCCCATGTTTGGGGTGTCATGGACGGTGTAGTGAAAACCGACTTTCCTGACATCAAGGTGAGCTCTTCATTCTTCGACAACCATCATGTCCTGACTTACTGACAACTTTTAGATGAAATGTACCATTCACAGCGAGCACGGCTCCATTATGGTCATTCCCCGAGAGGACAACATGGTCCGTCTCTACATCCAGATTGCATCATCAACGGACCCAGACTGGAACCCCAGACAAACAGCCACTGAGGAACAAGTTCAAGAGTCGGCCAAGAAGATCCTGCAGCCTTATTCCATCGAATGGGAGCGTGTTGAGTGGTATTCCGTCTACCCTATCGGACAGGGTATTTCAGAACGATACACACTGGATCAGCGAGTTTTCCTCGGTGGTGATGCTTGCCACACCCATAGTGTAAGTTTCCCCATCCCGATGTCCTCACGGTGCGCTAACACAACCACAGCCCAAGGCTGGACAGGGAATGAACACAGCATTCCTTGACGCTCAGAACCTTGCTTGGAAGATCCACGCTGTCGAGTCGGGCTTCGCCAACAGGGAAATCCTCAAGACATATGAGATCGAGCGCAAGCATGTCGCGGAATCTCTACTCGATTTTGACAACCGATATGCGAAGCTGTTCTCTCAACGACCACCCGCGGCTGCTGAGGTCCAGGCTGCATCGGCCAGCCACGCCAACAACGATATTCAAGAGAACGAGTTCATCAACACCTTCAAGGAGTCATGCGAGTTTACTAGTGGATATGGTGTTTACTACAAACCCAACGTTTTCAACTGGTCACCAGAACATGCTGCACAGTCGCCCCTGGTCCATCCCAAGGGAACCAAGCTACGAACGGGTCGCCTTCTCATCAACTCCAACGTGACAAGAGTAGTCGATGCCAACGTCGTGCATCTGGAGCAAGAAGTTCCCTTGAACGGCGCGTTCCGACTGTTCGTCTTTGCAGGTGTCCCATCAAAGACACGCCAGGCTTTGAAGGACTTTGCCAGCCACCTCGGCAACCAGCGATCATTCTACGCAGCATACCAACGACCCGATCTTGACAAGGTCTCGCATCACGAGATGGACCTCCCCCACAGCCGCTTCTTCACTCTCTGCACCATCTTCTCAGCCAAGCGACCCGAGATTGAAATTTCTCGCGACGTTCCTGGAGTGCTCGCTCGATACAGGGACCACGTGTATGCCGATGACCGGTCCGATGCGCGATTCGCACAGGCAAAGGCTGTCGCACACGCCAAGATGGGATTGGATGAAGAGCTTGGCGGAGTGGTTGTTGTCAGGCCCGATGGATACGTAGGAATCGTTGTCAGCCTTGTCGAAGGCAGCGGAACGGTGGACGCTCTGGATGACTATTTCTCAACTTTCTGCACAAAGAAATTGGGACCGACTTTGGCGCAGCTGTAAGAGCGAGACGAGATGGACGAAGCCGATCCAGTGCTTGCTGAGACGTGTTGATTTGATGAAAATGAATCATTTAGCGAATATACATACGAAATTTAAATCATATAACTTGGAATTACTATTTAAGAGGCCAATAGATTCGATATTATAAATTCTGAGAGACACATATATTTCTTCCAGTAACCTTAACTAAATTAAGAACCTTTTTACTTAAGTATAAGTTATTAATTAGTTAAAATTTATATTAAATATTAAGATTTCTTAAGATTTCTTAAGATTTCTTAAGATTTCTTAGGATTTCTTAGGATTTCTTAGGATTTCTTAGGATTTCTTAGGATTTCTTAGGATTTCTTAGGATTTCTTAGGATTTCTTAGGATTTCTTAGGATTTCTTAGGAGTTCTTAGGAATTCTTAGGAGTTCTTAGGAGTTCTTAGGACTTATAGTAATAAAGACACCTAGATTGACAGTATCTCGATTAACCCAGTATTGAATGATAAGAGCGGCAGCGGTGAGTTGGTTAGGCGTGACGATAATGTATTTGGCCCCGAGGTCGACGTCTTCGCTCCCGGTTCCGCAGGATACTGAACCAGCTCCTCCCGCTCCTGTTGAGCCTGGTCGAGAGCCTTCGCCCCCTCCTGCCTGGTTTCTGATTCGACCTTTATTGACTATCTTCTTGGAAGTTCCATAAGCGGTTGAATATCCACCCGGGATCATCAGATGCAGGTTATATGTATGTTATGGTGTCTTTATCGTGAGCTATATAGTATGTACATATTGTGTTTGGTCCAAGTTCCCCATAGCGTCGCTTTTCCTTTCATCCCAAGTTTCCCAGCTTAGTTGTCCTTATCCGTCAGATCGTAATCGTATGGGGACTCTTGCAAAAATGTGAAAGGATGGTGCGATGGCTGCTGATGATGCGATAGCTGCTGATAATGCGATGGCTACTGATAATGCGATGGCTGCTGATAATGCGATGGCTGCTGATGATGCGATGGCTGCTGGTGCGACAGGTCCTGTCTGTCTTGCAAGTTCACTGGGAATGCCGCCGGTAGGGGTGACGGGTATAACATATAGCTTCGGTTCCCCTGGGGCGAGTTGGTCCCCCTGCGGTTCATCTGAGGCATATTGGATATCCCGCGGTTCATCTGAGGCATGCCGGTTATTCTATCGCCCATCTGAGGCGCATTGGCCATTCCACTGCTTATCTGAGGCACGTTGGCGATCCTGTTATTCCGGCCTTAGCATTAGTCTCTCTGTATTATCTTAATAAATTAGCTATGCCCTATAGATCTATAAATACCTTTTCTTTAAGAAATCCTAAGAAGTCTTAAGAAATCCTAAGAAATCCTAAGGAATCCTAAGAAATCCTAGGAGAAGGTTATATAGCTATCTTCTGATTTAGTATATTAGGTAGCGCAGCCGTTAATATCTTCGATAGAGAATGACTTGCTGAGCTTCTAGGAGTTGCGGCAGGATACCCTGCCTTGCTGGGTGCAAAATCCAAGACTCTTTTATAGCATATATAATTGCTAGAGTTATTTATTTCTCTCTTTTCGTTATCTCGAGCGCGTTCTGCAGATCGGCTCCGGTCTACGGAAGCTGGACTTGCCGTCATATCCAACATCTTGGGATACCTGAACAAAGGGCCTCCTCGCTCCAGGCTGCAATTTGCAACGGTATCATGAGCAGAAGTCTAATCAGACTTGAGCCTGCCAAACCACGTGGAAATGAACTTGACGGATGCAGGTCTGGGGTTATGCACAGCAACAGCTGGCTTCAACCGTTCGATCTGGCGAGCCATTTCTGTTCTCTCTCTCGTCGCTTCTTGTCGTCTTCTTCCTTCTTTGCCTTTTCAGCTGCCAGTCATTCTCGTTCGGCCTTGGGGATGAACCTAGGCTTTGCGGCAGCGGCATCTGGAGCTTATAGATTTGCATTTGGGTTGGTTATGGGGTTTCTTTTACTCTTTTGTTACGAGATATGTTCATATTCAATATGGAGGGCGGTTTGGAGGTTCCCGATATGATACCGGGCCTTTTTAGTTCCAGGGTAATGTGTTTGTTATAGCTCTCACAGGTTAAGGATCCGCCTTGTCAACTGGATCAATAGTCGACGTGACTTCATATCTTGCTTGCGCACCATATAGGAAACCTACTGTATTATCTCCTGTCAATAAATTGGCCACGCCCTGTGGATATCTTTTCCCTAAGAAATCATAACTTTTAGTGTTTTAGTACTAATATGATATATCTTAGCCAATTAATAACCTAAAATCAGCTAAAAGGGATCCACGAGGCGTGGCCAATTTATACGGTAGATGTGGATGGCAACCAATTAAACTATTTCGTGGATTGACCAATAGCAGCACGTCACGAGTGGTCTCACTTCAACTGTCAGTGCCCGCGCACTGACCATGCACCTTCAGGCCCTGAGAGGCTGAACTGAGCATCTTCACTTCTTTCACCACTGTAAGCCATTTGCTTGGACGAGTGCCTACCCATGGTTTGCGCGTTCGCGATGGCATCATTCGACCGTTTTCGATATCGATAAAAGAGCACGTATTGATTGGGAAGTGGCTGCAACAACGCGCTGTTATTGTTAGCACACGCGCCTCGCGCCCGAGCTGTAAATCTGTCTGGTAGAAAACGATCTCGACTCGACTCCTCGACGACCGCTTCTCCTCCTCTTCGCCATCTCCATCAACCTCAACAGCAGCTTCGATTTAGCTTCATCAGCTTCATTTCGATTTGTAACTTTGATTATTGTAAGAACAATCACACGCCAGCCTTATAGCTTCTCATGCTTTGAATTCACCGCTTGACACTGCTTGACACTTCTTGGCACTGCCTGGCACCTATACCACGGTTTGCATCTGCCTTTATTGTTACTGCAAACCAAGAAAGAACAAACAAAAAAAAAGCTCATTCTCTACTCGAGATTTCTTTGTTCATGTTCACGCGTCAGCTACTTTTTTCCTTCTCGCTCCCCAACTGAATCTTGCGAGTCGAGTTTTTTTCAACCTTGACTTCACTTTCCACTTCACTTCACTTCGCATCGCGACTGCTTCGGCTGAGCCAGCACCGCACTTTCTTCATCTTCATCTTCATTCAAATCTCAAGCATTCCTCCTTCTCGCTACTGTCATCATGTCTTTCTCGTTCCACACACGCATTTCTACGCACCTGTCGGCTAATCAAAATGGAAGACCTGTTCCTGAGTTCCTTTTGGAAGCTGCTCAAAAGCGACGACAACTGCGAATCGCTTCCAAAGAGCTCAGATACAAGCAGACAAAACCTAGTCGCCCACTGCTAAAGCCTGCGGAACCCGTTACCCCTCCGAGACAGATCAGGCGGCCGAATGCTCGTCTATTGATCGACTCACCTCTCCCTCGAGCCGAAATCCTCGAAGACCCCATTCTTCGCGATAGATTCGTTGGTACCGACTCTCCGATTCCCTTCAATTTCATCGACAAACGACCCCGAGCCAAAGCAACAGGCACACCCAGAGGCAAGGCACGCACCGAAACTGTCGGACCCGACAACGTTGAAAACCCGAAAACCCCCACCATCTCCGATCCTAGCCTTGTGGTTGTCGATGGCATACAGACACGCAAGCGTTGCGCCCAAGATACTGAGATCGAGCTTGTTGCCGCAGAAATTGGCATCACAGACACCACAGACCCTATCGTCACCCTTCGCGGAGGGGAGACATTTCCCAACCAGGAACCTGGCCAACAGGCCCAGGTGAGTGCATTTGACGCAGCCTTCTGTTTCCTTGCCATGCTGACCACCCATAGACCTCAAACCGTATGCTCGGAATCATATCGAGCGCCAGATCTATCACCAGGATGATAACTAGCATTTATTCCGCCTTCACTGGCATTGGTGAGACGATCTGCAGAATTGGTACGACTCACTATGAACCCATGCCCTTGTAATCTATGCTAACTCTCAATCAGTACGCCCTCAGTCCTATCAAATCGCTGAGTGCCGCACCTACTTGAGTGAAAACCAAGTGAGCAACAAGCGTGTCAAGATCAGCACCAGCGACGATGACACCACAACCCCGAATCCCGACGGCACTGACAACGGTGGGCTCCGTTGGATCGACCGAAATGGCCTTATCACCTTGATGGAAGGGTATAAGCACTTTTCCAAGTCCCTGGTCAAAGTCTGGGAGTGCCTCGAGCAAGGAAGCCGAGAAGAAGCGAACCAAGATCTGGCACCTCTGAGCACCCACATCGTCGATGCCAACAATCGGCCCGCCTTGTTCAAAGGGGAAACTTACGACTTTGTCGAGATTTTCGCATTGCAACTCAAACGCATCTTCGAGCACCTGGATAAAGTGTACGAAATTGGTGTCATCGTCAAGATTCGAGACAGCAACGAGTTTGTACCTTCTGTTCTTGACTATGGAGTGTCTTCAGAGTTCGCTGAACATCTGGAATCGATCAAGCACTTCTTGTCTGGCCCAGCGCTTCCTATTGTTTGCAAGAATATTTTGCACAAGTATGGCGAGTACGACTGGGACGTTTCACAGGCATTCTTGGACCGGGTTGTGCTGGATATTAAGGCTATCCTCCAGAACCTTCCGGCACCCAGCTATGTTGACTCTCACGAATATCGTGGCAAAATACAAGCCATGTTTCCTACTCCGCCACGAACTGACCTCGAAACACGTTTCCTACTTCCAGGGTCATTCCCTGAATTCGACGAGCCCAAGGAGCCTGTCGGGCAGCCCAAGGAGGCACCAATCATTCAACCTCCTGTCAAGGTTGTTCTATCTGAACCAGAGCCGGCGTCACCACGCCCCATCATCCCCCGTCCCAGCTACTACAAGACGGACTTTCTCCGCGTTGATTTTGCTCAAAAGAGTATCAATCGGATAACATCCGAGGATTACCGCCAGACTTTCTACGAGGAGAGCAACGAGCATCGCATCATCAAGACCCAGTACATTGATGACTTCAAACCCAAGGCTCCTCTTTCCGCGAACGAAGTAGGGTCTATCAGATCTATTCTTCGAAACCGACGAAAACACCCCTCCAAAGCCACCCCTAAGCGACTTGGCATAACGCGCCGACCCAAGGCTGTGCGCTTTACCGAGGATACCGTCAGCCCCAAACCACGAACACATCTGGGTCTCGACGTGCCCAAGAAGATTAACTACGACGAACAAACCGGACAAGCTCTTGCTCCCACCGAGGAGTTCCAAGAGCAGCGCCCCGACTGGGCTCGTCGATGGCTCAACATCCCACCTGCTCCGATCGAAGAGCCACCCACAGAAAACATTTTCACCGACAACTCAATCGCTGGTAGTCTCCGTCGTCGCCGCTTGGAACAGCAGGACGGACTTGACGCCGATGCTCGCATCAGAGCGCTATTTGATCTCCCTTCACTGCAGCTCCCAATCAGTGACGATTCAAGGGCTAGAATAGAGCTTGAAGTTGAACAGGCCGCCCAGAGGGCTGCTGAAGAAGCTCGACTGGCCGCCGAGGCAGCGAAGCGCGAAGCCGAGGAGAAGGCTCAAAAGGAGCTTGAGGAACGCCTCGCTCGATCTGGCGGGCTCCGTATGCCCAACCAGACATTCGTCGCACCCGTTTCATCAGACTGGTACCAGAAGGCAATGGATATTTTTGGCGCAGCACCCACCACTTCCCTTGCAAAGTCTGCTGAGGGCGTCGATCTGCGAAGACACGATTTTGCCAAGGTTGTGTCGGCTACCGAATGGCTCAACGACGAGATTGTCAATGCATCTCTTGTGTGGCTCGAGCGAGCCATCAACTCAGCCGCGGGCATTAAGGATGTCAAGCGGAACACTCGCAAGATCTGGACACCAGGTTCATTCTTCTTCAAGCGTCTCCAAGACCAGGGTGTGCGTCAGACCCAGCGAACCCTCCGACGATACGGAGTGGAAAAGAGAAACTTTCTTGATATTGACACTATTCTTTTGCCCATTTGCGAGCATGCTCACTGGACATTGCTCGTCATCCGTCCCTCCAAGCGGACAGTTGCCCATATGGATTCTATCAACGCAGGTGGCAACCGTTCCTATATCGCCCGTGCCATGGGATGGATCCAAGATGTTTTGGAAGAGAAATTCATTGAGGATGAATGGAAGGTGATTTACCACGAGGCCCCTCTGCAAAACAACGGCCACGACTGTGGTGTTCACACTATCACCAACGCTATATGCCTCTCTCTAGGCATCAGCCCTATTGATGCATACACGGCGAACGACATGCCCGCACAGCGAATCCGCATCGCCTGCATGCTTCTCAATGGCGGTTTCACAGGAGACTTTGATCTACGAGTGTTCTAATTGTCGGATATCGACATGGTCTTCATTATGGCTTATCGGCGATGCATGGTTTTTGTACAAGGCGTTGAGGCACAGAGCTGGTATGGTACCACTCCGAAAGTAAAGGGAAAACTGGTTCTGGTTCAGGCAAGAAAGATACCACGAGGGTAGCATTGTTACGGCGTTATAGCATTATCCTTGATGAATAGGATGATGGATGTTGGTTTAAATCCCAGTCACAGGGCTGGATGAATGAATAAAATCTTGCTGTACAAACTCGACTGCACTGTAATGACTTCAAGGCCGTGACATTCTACGTAACCTAGAGTTGAATAGCTTAATGTCTTCCAACTCTTGGTCTTTCAGCCAGATTGCAAGTGATATGTCCTTTGTTTCAACAATATTGTAGATCGATTAACTTCTGCTATAGGTTCCTGAAGATCTTGACAAGAGTCATGCATCATGAAAAGGATCATGAATTTCATCATAATATCAAGCCAAGCTCCGGCTTCTTCCTTCACCATGGACTCGGATTGTTTGCCTGACATGGCTTCTTTTAGAGTCAAACACCACAAACAATCGTGCAGGAGCCATCTGCTGCATCGTGGCTTATGTTCGGTTCCGACTCCAAGGGTATGGGAGCGGGATAGGTTCCGGGCGCGCTTCACTAGGCTGTATCCCATCGCCATCCTCCAAGCCTCTGGTGCAGCCTCGAGATTGAAGTGCAAGCCACGAACCAATACATCCGATCCAACCACCACGACAGTTTACATTCTCTTACGTACAGCTACGAACCTGTCAGCGTGTAAGCGAGAGAGCCTCAAAGACGACGACAACAAACGGGTCTGTCATGACAACCCCCCACAGGCCAAGTGGGCGATGCGTGGGCCTCTGGATCTAGGACCAAAGGGATGTGTTGTGCTGTCCTCTCGTCTCTTCTCGCGCTTCAGTAACGCCGAGGTCGGCTATTGTGTCGATATATGGCTGACCCAGAAACGCCTCAACCCACTCAGATAATGGTTGGGAGATTGACTAACATCTCATATGATCTAAACATTTGTCAAGATTTGGATGTTGGCTCCACCGAAGAACAAAGGAAAACTGTTTTGGTTTGCCTATCATAGCACGTTTAGCTTGAGGCGCAATAGAACAAACCCAAGCGCTTGGACACTATCGGGAAGAATAGAACCTAGGGAGACTAATAAGCCACATCCAAGTTGGACTTCCAACTATCATGGTTCTAAAAGAAAGCACGGTTCAACACAGGGAGCAAACTTGGTTCCATCAGAAAGAATCCTGTTGTCAAGGAATGCCATCTGACCAACTATCCGTTGCTAGCTTAACGAGACAAAAGGCTAGGAAAGACTTGGCGTCGTTGGCGATTCGCGCAAGACTCGCGCAGGCCAACGGACTTGCACAAGAAATAGAGAAAGCTGAGTTGAAAACAAGACCGGAAAACCGGTCCCGACAAAGAAAGTTCGAATCAAGATGGAGGGAGGCGTTCGGTCTGAAACTGTTGGCTTCCACGTCCCGAAAACCTTAAGATACCCGATGCCCGTCCATGCAAGCGTGCGTGCAAGCATGCATGCGTAATTAAGTGCTTGCTGAGTTGGTTCATGTCAGCAGCATGGCTTGGAATAAGGTCGAATCCAATCCATGGCCATGGGACAGATTACGCCGACACTAGTAGACGCGTGGTGATCCAGGGTCCTCAGCCGCAGGACACTATTCGATATATGGGTGGATGCAGTTTTGCCACAGGCAATGAAAATAGAATCCCTTTCAACTCGCACCCCATCTCACTTGTGATTGTCTCCATTAAACAGAGCAGAAGAAGGCCTCTCTTTGTTACGCGCGCGGGTCTGGTAGGGTCATTGCGTGGACAAACGAAACCTCGACGTGTCAGATGTCAATCTGCCTTGAACGATAGGCTATCATGGGGGCGTGCGAAACGATGCGACCCTTGTCGACCTTACCGCCTGTCGCATCTGTCTATATGTTTGTAATGGATCGTTGTAGGTAGCTTCAGGGAGAAGCTCGGGTGGCTAGCGACTCAGCGCAGGAGACGGAAGTCGTCCGTTTGTATGGACATCGTCGATTTCTTCAACGATCCCTCGACCGATGCGTACCGATCTTGGAAAGAATTAGAGCCGCCAGGGATACTGCGACATATTAGTAAATGTCGCATAGTCGGCGTCGTCCGCTTATCGGCCTAGTCTATATGCCAACAATGCAATATGACTCTTCTAGGGACGACGTTGAGAGGGTATCCCTCCGTATCCGATCCGGTGCCCGACTCATGTCGCCGTGTCGGTGCGATAAGCCTGTGTCAAGTCCCGGGCCGTTGTAGCGGTAGAACAGTTCTGACATGGATGGTGAGGGTGCAAAACTGGAGACAGACACCGCCAGTGTGAGTGAGTGTCCCACGGGCGGCCGGGCGGGAAGCAAAACCCAGAGAGAGTTCCAATAAAAGCCTCGGGTCTTGGAAAATCTCTTCTGGAACGCGCCGAGAAGGGAGGCTTCGGAATTGGCTGGATCTAGGTCTAGGCAGAGCCACCAAGAGATTTGCCCATGACAGCAGGGTCGTGCGTCTATTTTGGAAGATGATCGTGGCAGGATTTTTTTTCTCTCTCTTTTTCGGGTGCGTTCGTTGGTGGTGAGAGATGGAGACACGGCGAAGCCGGTTGGTGTTGAGTGGTGTCACCTCATCCAATTCAAGGAAGGGCTAAGCAAGGGTGGTGTGGTTCGTGTCGTGGTAAAACGGATAGTCTCGCGTCCTTGGTCCAACCTAGGAAGGCTTCCAGAACAAACAGCCACACAAAAGTCGATTCTAGAAGGATTCCGTGGGGGCTTGGTGCTTTGGTCTTCCATAAGTCTTCCATCGAGCTTCCAGAATAAGCCACCAGAGCGGTTCAGAATACTGTATGTGGCCAAGAGAAGCAAACATGGCATTGCACAGCTCGGTATTTGTCCTTGAATTCGTTGACGTGGCGTGTGCCCGTGCTCCATTGCGTGACGATAACGGGCTTCTTGGCCTGCTTCTTGGATGTTGTAGGTAATATCGTTGAATGAAATGGTGTAGGTGTGATACTGTATACACGGCTTCCTGCATCACCCGAACATAAACCCTGGTGTACCTACATACTTGATGCAGCACTGCACAGAGTTCTCCATCGATCGCGTTACCCCCAAGTTTGACTCACACAGAGACAGTTGTCGGGACTGGACTGATATTGCCCCAGGCACAGAGTAGTATGATAGACGCTTGTATTGCCGCGCCCTAGTGCTACAGCTTGTTATCGCCAATAGCTGCTGTCTTTCACCCCCGTTGCCGTAACTGGTGCAAGGGTGTCCAACTCCAGAGTTACACAAGCCAGACAAGCTTCTCAACCTGTAGTAATAGTATCCACAAGCCGAATATCTGTTTGCAGTCTGAGTCTAGCCGAGAACAAGGAACCGATATATTCATGCCCCCGTAAATCAGAAGTTGGCTTAAAGGAAGAATGTCTTGAAACCATGTGATCAAGCGCATACGCACAACAGCATGTCGCAGGGAGTTGGCGAGTCTGTCCGTTTGCAAATTGAGTCTCAGCCCTGTGTTTTCCCCATATGTGTCAGACCAACCCGACGAGGTTAGGTTTGCGAAAAACCGTTTCGTGAAGGACGATAATGACGGTATGGTACATTCCAAGGAAAGCCTCCGCATTCTTTCCTGATATGTAGCAGAGACAGCTGGAGCTTGTTCGTTGCACAAACCTTGGTACCGGTATGTGGACGTGGGTCGTTGTCATCATAATCGTCGCAGCCAGTGCTCTCTTACATCAATTTGTCGACCAGTCATAACCACAGCAGTGTACACTCATGTTGAGGACTCAACAAGGTATTTTTGGCTTTCTGAGGCGAACTGAACTGATATTATCACCCTTGGCTGGCTTGAATGCCATTCCCGAACCCATATGGCGCCACAATTTGGTCAGATGTTGCGTTGGATGGGGGAACAACTCCACTGATGAATGCCGGTCCAGTTAGATGTGATCAAGGAAGAAGCTCAGGGGGCGTTCAGATGAGATGTCTGTGCTGCAGCAGTTTAAAGGTGATGGTGATCAAGAGATCGGGTATAGGACGGGCGGAATTCATGATTGTGGCACACTGACTCTCTCAATATCAGCCCATGATATCTGCAAGTGTTGTAGTCTGAACTCACTCGCCGCAAGCATACAGGGAAACCTACCAGGCCTATTGAAAGTATGACATATCGAGGAATTGAAAAGGGCGAACTTGCAGAAGCTTGCAAGGATAGACAAGATTCTGTTGCTAATAATTGTTCGAGTGATGGATCCATTTCATGCTTGCCTGGTGTAAGCGCGAATATCCGTGGTTTATCCTTCCACCCTACCTAAGCGATCAATCAATCATTCATTCATCCATTCAATGCCAAGGTGCAGATGGTTGTATAATTGGTCGCCCCTTTGAAGGGGAAAGAAGCCAGGGATGTTGGAATTAACATGCAGCTTGAGGCTCTTGCATTCGGCATCTCTCCCCGCCTTGAAATGTGAGGGGAAATCGGTCAAGGGGCCAAGGGTCGTTCGTATACTCCGTAGCAATACATACCGACATCCATTCACTCATTCACTGACCTTTCACCCTTTGACCATGATTCCCAGGGGTGAATGAACTATGGAGTAGACGGAATCTGGATGCCGCTGAGGTTATTGTTGGTAGAGCACTTGCAGTGGTTGTGTGTGGTGTGTTGTAAACCCAAACGGCCGGGCGGGCGGGCAGGATGGGATGGGATGGGACGGCGCCCGCATCTCAAAAACCTCCGAGGCTGACAAGATTGACAGAACGGAAAGAGGTAGAATGCCGAGAGGCGACCACCACAACCGGAGTTACTGTAGGTGCAATAATGAACGATACGACGAATAGGGATCGCAGGATGCTTCTCATCGCGATCGGCCGAGCTACCGTCCTTTAGCGGCAAAGCCAAGATGGATTTGAGGTTGGAGGCCCTGTCGCACGAGCCGTCGCTTTGTTTGTTGCAGGGGGGCTGAAAGTGGGCTGCTCCACCAAACTGAGAGTCCCATACTCAAGGGCGGCATTTGACTGATTTGATGTTGCGAGGAGGGTTTTTTGAGCTTTGGATCGGTTCGGTTGGTAACAAGGGAGCAAACTAGCGCCAAGAGGTCGGTGGTTGGACAAAGGTCGAGGAGTGGTCAGATATACCACAATAGCGAGGTCTGAGGTAGCTAGTGTAGTGTAGCATGCCTAGGTGCAACAGGATGTATCAGCATCGCACTTGTTGATGACGGAGAGGGAGATTGATTGATGATTCTCACAGATACGAGTTGAACGGAAGATGCCTTCTCATCCACCCACTATCATACTGGCACATTCGAACTTGAAAGGCATGTGGTGATGTAGTTGTCGCAGTCGGCACACCACATAGATGCAATGCAGGTCAGTTAATGGTGTTGAAGCAGTCCGTATAACGTCACGAACTTGAAATTGGGCGACATGTCATTTGATGAATTGCAGGTTGTGACGCAGACAGAGATGGCCGCTACCCAAAGCTGCCGGTTAAAGACCACCTAGGCCAAGCCAAGCAAGCTGGAGAGGAAGGAGACAGGGAGGCTAATGAGTAGAGCCCACCGATGACGATCCCGCCTTGGTTGTCCACTGGAGATCACGGCTAAGGCTAGGTAATTAAACTTGGGGTGTAAATCTCCCGTTATTGGATGGTGATCCTCTGATCCAGCCTGTCTACCTGTGAATAAAGAGAAAGATTGTAATTATTATGATGGACAACGTCAGACTACACAGTTCAGCCTGACCTCTGCTAATTCCACATACAAGTGCTCTTTCTAAGTATTCGTCAACCATTTGCCCTTTCATGCCACAACGGGCAATTGGGGTGAGAGTGTGCGGGGAATCGGGCGCCATTGGTTCGTCATATACATATGTTCCCCGCGCGAGATTGCATAATGTGCACCCATTGCTTGCTATGGCGTTGCTGTGGTCTATTTACTCGGGAAGATTCAATTTACCCAGGGCGTCCACGACGATCGAGATGGCAACCAAGTGTGACCACCAAGAGATCAAGAAACAAAGATACATAGGTAGTAGAGAAACAAAGTGAAAGGACCAGGACCAGGACCACACAAACAAAACAAAAATTTGGCGCATGGCATGCTAAGCCTCTCCCATTGCCACAATTTTTATTCTGTCCTTCTAGCGTGATTCTATCGATATCGCTGGGTGTCTGACATGGTATGATCTGAATCAGTGACCAGGATAGAAGCCATCAATCATTGCAGTGCGTTTTCGTCTCCCGTCCCTGAACCAACCCGCGTTCCGTCACGGCATTTCACCGTCGATTCTTCGCCGTAGGGTTTTTTAGGTAGTGCCACTGCGTCACATTCTACCAATTTGCCACACTCAGTCATCCATCCCGCACGAGCCTCAAGGCACCCCAGGCACACCTTACATAATTCTGATCTCAGCTCAGGTAGCCTTCGGCGTTGTCCGTACGTCAAATGGAAGAAATCGGTTTCTTTTCGTGTCTCTCTTTTTTTTCTTTCAATGAGCTTTCGAATGATTCAGCCACGTGCCTGAATCAGGGTATCTTTTTCCCACTCCCATACGCGTGTCAGGCTATCAAGGGACCTGTCTAGCATGTTGTCGGTTATCTGTGGCTGACTAGTAAGCGCCCTTCTCCGTTAAAACATTTGATATTGTTGTGATGCCTTTGGCAATTCATAAATATTGGATCTTATGATTCTGAACGCCTCTTGGAAATAATCAGGGGGCTTTGCACTAATCACGGCAGTGCTATGATGCATAAGGTATATCAAAGCAAACAAAAGAAGGTTCGATATTGAAAGAAATGGAATAAACACAAGACACCTTTATTGATACACAGATACCCCACGCCAATAAAGAAGGATTTAACGAACCCCTGCTCAAGTAAGGGACAAAGGGAAAGAAAAAGAGCTTCTAAAAGCCTTCTTTGCCTCAACGCCAGGCTGAAAATACATGCATACATACATTCATATGTACATACCTTACCCTTGTGAATCAGACAGAAATACCTCCTGTAACCGAACATTCTGTGCGTGACCCTTGTCAGCCAAGCATCAAATCCAGTCTGGGCCTGAGCATGTGCCGATGCGATGCTAAACAGGGGTACATTGAGCGAAGATCCATTATTTCGGTGGAGGGCTGGAGGCAGTGGCTTGGAGCTTTGAGGCGCTATTGGTTTCTGACAGGGCCATCAATTGGGCCCTGCCTTCCTTCCTTGCACCTTCCATCGTCCGTCCTCGCCGCCACCTGCCTGTCCATTGGTAACTGGCCCCAGTCCCGCCCATGTTGCCTCCGTCTTTTGTTTGGCTGAGGACGTTCCGGTCATGCCAGTCTCGGTTTTTCTTCTTGTTCGCTGTAACTCGGCTGGTGTCGCAACAGTAACAGACTGACAGGAGAGGAGAGGAGACCTCAGACAATTATCTATGCACACTCCAGGTTCTATTGGCTGATTTCGGTCTTTCGTTCTTTTGTTCTTAATGCCTTCAGTCACTCTGCCGGGCTGCTCGCACTTTGCTCTCCGTCAATCACGGGGGACCCCAGTGTTGGTAGCTAATTCTTCGGTCTTCCGATCCTTTGGTTCGGTTTGGTTGGTTTCGCTCCCTCCGTTGGTTCAGATGTTGTTGACGTCGTCGCTACTAAACCCACACCTCTTCTATCCACTCTTCCTCCCATCCTGGCCTATTTCAGTTTCTTGTCCTCTTCATCTCCACAACAACCTCTCCACCCTGGGTTGTTTTCTGTCTCCGTCTGGCTCCTCTTCTTTACTAGTAACCCAAGCTGTTCCAAAGAGAAAGAGAAAAAAAAAAGACGACCAAGAGAAGGGAGGGAGAGAGAGAAGAAAAAGATAAATTCTCATTACCGGGAGATTTCTCTTTAAGACAAGCTTAGCCCCAGCCTTATTCATCACCTACCTATCTACTCTGGTTTGCCTTCCTTTTTTTGGTGTTGTTTTGGTCCATACATCCCCAAGTGACGACGGCCTTTACCTTATTACTATTTACTATTACTACTCACTCAAATCAAAGGTATGCTCTTTTTCGCCATTCATCTGATTCTCGGACACAATACTCCATAAGCACAGCATTAGCATACCAGGACTTGTCCTGTTTCAACTTCACACTCCTTCTTCTCCCCTCCTTTCCTGACAAAGATCCCCAATACCCAGTATGTACCACCAGACCGAGCTAACCAGTCAGCCAACCAACCAGCAGATTTGCCGCCTCGACTGAACTTTAGCGCACCTCCAACGCCCGCCGAGTCCACGCTCCCTCCCTCACCCTTTCACCTCCACAGCCTACTGTGCAGTGGAACTTGGGGTCTGGGCCTTTATTACACTTTGGTTCCCCCAGGTCCGCATTCCTGCTGCTGTATACAAACTGTCTCTCGCCCAAACCCAATCGTTCTTTCGCTCTAGACGTCTACCTATCTTTGCGATAGACTCACGGCCGACTGCGCACCATTGAACTCTAGTCGTCTTCGTCCACCTCAGACTCCTGTCTCTATCTGCCCGGCCTTCGCCAAGCCCTTTGGCACAAGTCACCATCCGCAATCCGTCCTCGACGACATTCGCCGGCTTGACGCTCCCACGACCCTCACATTCCAATCCTTCGTTTGGGAACCACCTGGCAACCTCGACGCTTTCCAAACTCGACGGCCTCGACTCTACTTGCGCCATCTCCGTTTTGGGATTGATTTCCTTCAAAACGTCACATCAACGAGCCTGCCTCCAGACGGACTTGTTTGTTATCGCGTCCGATCACCAATCCAACTACCCGCCTCGTCCGTTGGGACATTTCTGACTTTGGTTCTGCGCCTACGATCCTGGACCCTCAATCTTTCTTGGCTATCTCCAAATACAGTCTCGCCTTCTGCCCTTTCTTGTGGTACAAATTGGCGCCATAACAAGCCACTTGCCTCCACATATCTTTCGTCACCAGTGCAGCCATCCCTCCTCTCTGATTCCTATCAGCAAGCTCACGGAATACTTTATCCTTCATGACCTTATCGTTCCTGAGGTAGCCTTACTTCTAGACCCGACGCCTCTTCTTTTCTTCACCATATGAACATCTGCGCCAGTCTTACTGCGTCAGATATACTGTACCCACTTGGTCTCGCTCTTATTACTTGACCCTGTCCCCTCCCTTTGAAACGTTCCAAGACTTGGATCCGTTTCCCTGTCTGATCTTTCTACTACTCTACTACTCGGCCTGGGACGCACCGAAGCGTTCTTGACCACAAGATGATGGGCGTGTCGCGCTCGCGGAGGGAATCTCTCGAAAGCCATGGATGCAGCATACCTCCGCCATCCCCTCAACCCTCTTCCGCATTTGAAGACATCTTCGACGTCGAATCACCCACCTCTAGGCCTGTCAGCGAGGCCTTCATGTCTGGAGCCTCTACACCAAACGGCACAATAGGCTCTCGTCCGCCATCTCTCACCGAAATTCTCCTCGATGTCGCCTCACCTCCGTGGACTCTTAGTGCCTTCATGGCCTACCTCTCTCAGAACCACTGTATGGAGAGCCTCGAATTCACACTCGACTCGCAACGATATGCCTCCTTCTACAACGACATGATCACCAACAACCCGAACCACGACCAGGAGAATAACGATCGCGTCTGTGTTTTGTGGGAAAAGCTTATGCAGGTTTACATCATCCCCTGTGCCCCTCGAGAGGTGAACCTCCCGGCCCGTATACGCGATCAGCTGCTTGGCCTTCCTTGTGGCCCTGCCCCCCCTCACCCCGTTCAGCTGGACGAGGCTGGTCAAATTCTGTATGAGCTCATGAATGACTCTCTACTTGTGCCATTCCTCCAGTCTGTTACTCCCATGCAGCTCGATGGATCTACCGATGAGCATGGGCGCGGATCTCGCCGTTCCTCAAACAGCAACACTCGCATGGGCGCGCCCGTCCGCTCAATGAACTCTATGCACCACACCGACCCCGAGTCCCTGACCGATGACAGCGACTGCAACTCAACTCCAGGCATGGAGCCTATGACTCCCCCCACTACACCACCTACCTCAGAATGGGCCTTCACGACTTCTCCAGGTGGTCTCCAACGTGCTGTGGCTGCCCACAACAAGGGTTGGAAGAAGATGGGCGCTAAGCTGGGTTTCAACCGAAAGAGCTCAAGAACACGCTCTGCCCCTACTTCATCCCACCCTCCTCCCGAGGGATATCATATGCACCACGACTCATTATGAGGGTCACAGGTCGTGTCATTACCTGAATCATCCAATGAAGCTGGCTGGACTCATGAGATCTCGGAAGAGTCTCTTGAGACAGAAGGCGCCTATCCTGATCACCCTCTGCATGACAAGTTACATGCAGTAGATGATGGTTGGTACCACAATCCTGACCTCCGACAAGATGGTGGTTCCAGGGATGGCACGGCCGCAAATTTTGACACCTCTCGAAATGGTGCGAAAACGTCTCTCGTTCAAAGGAACATACGCATGAGGAGACGGCTAAACAAGCCTTCGGAGCTTGTAACTGATATGCCGTCTATAAAGAACAAGCACACTGCTCAGTCCCACGAGGCTTCTGCCGCATCTATCTACCACACGGGTCCACCTGACTTGTTAATCTCACCCTGCTGTTCCGAAAACAACACAAATGTCGCCATATCGCCGCTGGCTGATGTGTCTAATTACCTCCCCACGCCCACTACCAGCAATGAGGACATGAGCTGTCGAACTTGCCCTCCAACAACTTCGGATGGCCAAGAGTTTAGGTATGCGTCGCCTGTCGAGGACATGTACGGATGGGATGCAGAGCTTGACAGGCGTGAGTCCTCGTCTTGCCGGGCTTCAATCAACTCTACCGAGGGCATTGATACCCTTGCTCTCAACTATAGGCGAGCCAACGGTAGCAAGCATAGCTTGTTGCAGCGTGTCTTCCGCGTTGGTTCATCTACCTCGTTAGGCAAGGTTCAGACTGCCATTTGAGGCACTGTGGCCCAAACTAGCCATGAGCTTGGTTTCTCCTTGTTTGATATTTGTTTTTTGTCTTTTTTATGACTGCGGGTTTTGCGTTTTGCATACATGGAATTGTTGCAGGCCATCTGTCTATACGATATGATGGTCAAGTACGGCAGGCAAGGCGTTAGGGGACGCATCATTTGGTTTTCTTTTTTACACTGCATCATAGTTCGGGGTTTTGGGGGTTCTCTTTTTATTCATTTTCAAGATTGTTTGGCTTTGAGTGTACACACCAAGCCACTCATCCAAAAGGATTGGACGATGAGACTACATTTTCACGAGGCGATACACGCACGACTGGGCGGGTGCAAAAAAGCACTGGGTGGCCGGTCTGACGATGACGATAACGGCATTTTTGGTTTTGGTTTTGGTTTAATATGAATGGGTACAAAGAAAAGAAAGAGAAGGACTCTCGTGTCTAGTTAGCCATGATACCCCCTTCCTTCCTCAATCAATAGGAGGGAATCTAGACTTAATGTCTATACAATACATATTACCTACATCAACAAAATCTTTTTGTATATTTCTGCTCTGTGACCTGGTCTCGAGAAGACTGATCAGTATGATAAGCCTACTGCAGACATGGCATTCCACTTCGAGGCTGGCCCGACGCCACTAGCCAAGCATTCCAACATCCTCAATCGAGCAAGCCCATGATGGCGTAGTAGAATTCCCGTCTGTCATGCTCCGGAATGTTTGGTTCATCATCAAGCCACCACAAGCAGAAGAGATATGGAAAAAGCCGAGAGATAACAACGCTGTAGAGGTGCTATGTATGAAGGGGTCCTGTAGCTTATCGCTCTGCACTTCGAAAACCTGCCTTTCGTTTTAAGTCGCCGTATACGCCATCATCATTAGAGGCTGGCAGCGATAAGCTCCGAGTTCCCCAACCTTCGGCGAGAAAGCCTGTTGGCGTGGAAGGTGTTCTTGAACGTGACCAACCCCTGCTACTACCGTATTATTTCAATAAATTGGCCACGCCTCATAGATCCCTTTTAGGCTGTTAATTAGCCAAGATAAGTATAATATCAGTACTAAAAGACTAAAAGTTATGATTTCTTAGGGAAAAGGTATCCGCAGGGTTAATACGGCATTATAAAATGTCTGTGGCTAAGCTATCCGCTCGAGTTATCCCTCGTCACTTGTCTGATAGTCAGGATGCCCTAGTCAGTAGGCTTATCGTGACGTGAATACATCTGCCACTCCAACGAGCTGGCAAAGTCGAGCTTCCCTTGTTCAACTTGCTTACGTGTCACGGTGAGCATGGGTTTCGGTAGACCCATTGACTCTAAGTAGGCAACAGCTGGAGGTATCGTGTGAGTGTGGTAACCTAGCGTAGGCAGACGCAGATGGGTGTTGGAGGCAATACGTACATTCTTTCCATTCAAGGTCCTTTCGTCGACTGTCCCACTTGAGCTCTTGAGCCATTATGTCTATTACCTTGGGGAGGGCTTCGAGGGCTGCCTGGGCACTGAGGAAGGCCAATCGCGTACGCCGAGCGAGAACGTCAACTGCAGTCTGGGCGTATTCATGGCGGACAGCGTAGCGGATCTCACCATCAACAAATGGATACAGTTGGGAGATACGCTCACCCCGGGCAGGAAAACGCTTGTCGGTGAGCTTGCAAAGAGAGGCAACAGTCCAGGCACGATCGCCGTATGACTCGGTCAAGTGTTTGGCCACCTCAGTCTCAACACCAAAGTGCTGAATAAGAGGAATGAAGAGAGTAGGACTAAACCCGTGAGCACCAACTAAACGGACCTTGTGCGTCTGACATGCGCCGTCCAGAATTGCCCCATCGTCAATTAGATCAGTGCCGCTGACACGAGGTGCATCTGTAACAGGTCGAGGCTTGAGACCGAATTCTTGAATTGCAGCTGATACGCACTCCTCTGCCATCTGTCGGTAGGTTGTCCATTTACCGCCCGCACAGGTCAGCAAGCCAGATGGTGAAATGTCAATCAGATGGCTTCGAACAAGTGATTCCGTATTCTTGGCTTTGGGGTCTTTGACAAGGGGCCGAATGCCAGACCAGGCGGCCAGGACATCACCTCTGCGAACATTGATCTCGGGTGAAAGATAGTGGCTGACCTCACTAAGGATCCATTCGATAGACTTCTCGTCTGGCAAGGGGTTCGGTGTGATTGTTGACGGGGAGTCGGTAGTGCCGGCGATAGTGTTGCCTTGCCACGGGAGGAAAAAGATGACCCGACCGTCAGATGTTGACGGATCGATCAACCCCATCTTTCCAGGACTGAAGTAGCCAGGAAGAATAACGTGGACACCAGATGCTGGCGCAACAATTTCTTTGCAGTTTTGGTCATCCATCTTGCGAACAGAGTCGGTGAACGGTCCCGTGCAGTTAATAACACTCTTTGCACGAACAGTGATATCCCCAACTGGTCGACCATCCTTCACGGCAACAAGATCCTTGACCTTGGCACCGCAAAGTTTGCCGTTATCATCCTTCAAGAGTCCTGTGACCTCGGCATGATTAACAACAGTTGCTCCATAGAGAGCAGCGGTCATGGCGATAGAGACATTCATACGCGAATCGTTGTGTGCGCCATCGTAATACACAAGAGCACCGACAAGATCCGTAGGTTTAAGCATAGGGAAAGCCTCCAGGGCCTTACTTCGAGTCAAAAAGTAAGAACCCTCGATACCTTCACTGCCAGCAAGAAAGTCATAGAACTTAGTACCGGCCCAGTAATAGGGGACTTTCCACCATTTATCGAGGGGTAGCATAATGGGAAGCCATGAACTTAGATGGGGTGCCGTCTGTAGGAAGTACTTGCGCTCCTTGAGAGCCTCCTTGACAAGCAAATACTGGTTGTAATCCAGGTTCCAGACTGCTTTCTCGAGATAACGAACACCGCCGTGCACCAACTTGGTACTCTTGCTGCTGGTGCCGCTGCTGAAATCGTCGCGTTCAACTACAGCTACTTTGAGACCTCGAGTAGCAGCATCAAGCGCTACACCAGCACCAGTGGCGCCGCTTCCAATGATAAGCATGTCATATTCCTGGGCTTCAGGCCGCGAGCTTTCGCGAAGTTGGTCCAACTGTTCTTTTCGTGACTTGACACGGGGGAACCGTGGAAGTTTAAAAGTGCCATCAGCCCCGAAAGTTGGAGGCGGGACAGCGGGCGATGTGTGGCCGGTGAAATCGCGGGGACGGTAGCTGTATACGAGAACAGCTGCCGAGGTAGTGACGAGAGTCGGCAGCCAGTATCGACGAAGAACTCCTCGTCTCACGCCTGCTAAAGGCGACATGGTCGGTTTGATAGCGTTCTCAGTGTGGCTCCAGCAAGGTAGACCAGAGGCTAGAACTACAGCTCAGCAAGCACAAAGGCGCTCAGATCCGAAGTCGGGGGGGTCGAAACAACCGAGCAGTTTATCCAAAGTCGTTCTGGTCGTGGTGCCAAGAAGATGGTAGGGTTTTCCAATCAGAGTTGCAGATGTACTGAAAAGGCTCTCGACCAAAGGTTTATTGGGAATGTAATGATGGCGATGTCTCAGTCTCCCCGTGCTGGCGATGGCAATTGCGCAGAACGAAACAATCAAATGAGGATGATATGGACTTTTTTGGCTTTGTTTTTATATAAACATTATTAAATAAACATATATGAGTAAATTATATTTATATTTCATATAGACATACTATATTCACATTCCATAAGACAAGATCACTTGGTAAAAAAGAAAAGCTTAATATGGCTACAAGAGGAATTTTATTGATTTCTTAGTACACAGCTCACAAAAAAGACTTGATGGAGCCTATGAGAAACCTCCCAGGACCTTTGTTCCACTCATCTATACACAGGTCCATATTTCTCTCCTCCTTTCTCCTGCAGCATTAACTTCAATACTCAAACCCCTTACTGACCCTCAAGCTCAGCAAGAATCTTCTCACCCTTGGCCTTGGCGGAAGCGAAGTCACCAACCATGTAGAAGGCACCCTCAGGAAGACTGTCACCCTCACCGTTGAGAATGGCCTTGAAGGAGTTGATGGTCTCCTTGAGGTCGACGAGCTTACCCTCAATACCAGTGAAAACTTGGGCGACAGTGAAAGGCTGGCTCAGGAAACGCTGGATCTTGCGAGCACGCTCGACAGTAAGCTTGTCGGCCTCAGACAACTCGTCCATACCCAGAATAGCAATGATATCTTGAAGAGACTTGTACTCCTGGAGAATCTGCTGAACACGAGTGGCGACGTCGTAGTGCTCCTGACCAACAACTCGGGGATCCAACATACGGGACTTGGAGTCAAGAGGGTCGACAGCAGGGTAGATACCCAACTCAGAGATACCACGAGACAAGACAGTGGTGGCGTCCAAGTGAGCGAAAGTGGTAGCAGGAGCAGGATCAGTCAAATCGTCAGCAGGGACGTAGACAGCCTGGACGGAAGTAATAGAACCCTTGGTAGTAGTGGTAATACGCTCTTGCATACCACCCATATCGACGGCAAGAGTAGGTTGGTAGCCGACAGCGGAAGGAATACGACCAAGAAGAGCAGAAACCTCAGAACCAGCCTGGGTAAATCGGAAAATGTTGTCGATGAAAAGGAGCACGTCCTGACCTTCCTCTCTGAAGGCCTCGGCAATCGTGAGACTGAGTAATAAATCGTTAGTTATTCGTTCGAGATGATGAGTATAAGCAGTCAAAAAGCAGTCGGTAAATGATCATGAAGTAGCGTCGGCTGCTCGCCGTTGGTGTAGACCGGTCTTGAGATGTCGGTTCAACGCCCACTCGGTGTCAAACAATTTATTGCATGGGCGACAGGGGTATAAACCCTTGTTCTTGTCCTCTTGTTTCTTGGCTTTTTGCCGTAAGGCAGCGTCGGAGAGGGGCGTCGGTTTGATGCCGCCGACAACGTCGGCATGTGCCTGGGTAAGAAGGTGTTTGTCTAGGGCGAACTGAGACTGAAATGCCATGTCGCAGGTGTCGCAATTGAAGTGTCGGTTGCTGATATGTTTGTGTCGGACTTTGGCGGCAGTCTTGTTGACCTTAGACCGATTTCTGTTGGACCAGGCGATTTTGGAAGAGGTAACGTAGGCTTTCTAGGCGTCTTGATCCTCAGCACGTCGCCTGCTACGATAGGCTTTCGACGCTGCCATGGAGACGTCGTGTGCTCTGGCCTTCCGGACAGCGGCGACGATCTCGAGCTGCTCAACTGAGAGCTCAATGCCTCCACGAATGGCTTCTTTCAAGGGGAGATGAGAGCAGAGCGGCGCCCAACCGACGTCGTCCCGACGCCAAAGAACAAATGGCTCAACGTAGACGTCGGTGGTCATTGCGATACAGGCGTGAAAGACGACAGCGAAATATGTTTCCAACAGGAGAAACCGGGCACGGAGACGAGCGACGAGGCCATCTGATGGGAGCGACGTCCAGCAGACTAGGCCAGAATGCGACAAAGTGTAGCCGTCTTTGAAGGCCTGACGGACGAACCGGGGAAGACTCTTGCCGTCGGGCACGTAAGATTTGAGCCGATTTTGGACACCCAAGACAGCAGCGGTCCCTGACCCACAGTATAACTTGGGAATTTCGCCAGGCTTGACAAACCAGAGCAAATATACACCCCAACACCTCTCAGTAGGTACCGACGTTGTTGTAAAGAAAGAGGGCGACGGAGGCTCAGACGAAGCCAGAGCGTCGGCTAACCCAGGGGCGACAGACAGTGGACAGAGGGCGACGAGCTCGTCGTAGACTGATCGATCTCCAAATACAGCCTTGTGATCTGGATTGATAAACCATGAGGGGGCGGGGAGACAAGCCAATGCATGAACTTGATCGTCAATGAAGTCGACAACCGACGTCGGATCCATGATGCTTATAATAGGTACGGTAACCGACGGGGAGGGCAGACGAGGGACGGGAATAATACAACGTCGAGGGCAGACGAGAGACGAGAGAATAATGATCGACGAGCATCAACCCCAGGGTCGACAAGACAAAAGATGGACAAGCCATGACGCTATCAAGGCAGGCACGCTCCATGTCGGGGGGAATTGGGGAAGGTGTTGAAACTGAGGAAGGAAGGTGCTGGAACCGGGGAAGGTATTGAAACAAAAAGGGAAGGAACTACTCACCCAGTAAGAGCGACACGGGCACGGGCTCCAGGGGGCTCGTTCATCTGACCGAAGACCAGGGCGACCTTGGACTCGCCATCAAGCTGAATGACGGAGGTCTCCTGCATTTCGTGGTACAAATCGTTACCCTCACGGGTTCGCTCACCGACACCAGTGAAGACGGAGTAACCACCGTGAGCCTTGGCGATGTTGTTGATGAGCTCCTGAATGAAGACAGTCTTGCCGACACCAGCACCACCGAAGAGACCAATCTTTCCACCACGGGCGTAGGGGGCAAGAAGATCGACGACCTTGATACCAGTGACGAGGACCTCAGCAGAGGTGGACTGCTCAACGAACTCGGGGGCTTCGGTGTGGATAGGGAGGCGCTTGTCACTCTTGATAGGACCACGCTCGTCAATGGGGTCACCAGTGACGTTCATGATACGGCCAAGAGTCTGGGGACCGACGGGAATGGTGATGGGAGCACCAGTGTCCTCAGCGGGAGCACCACGGACGAGACCCTCAGTACCTATAAAATTGCGTTAGGAGTTTGAGACGACAAATTTCGAAGCGATCATGACATACCGTCCATGGCAATGCATCGGACGACGTTCTCACCCAGATGTTGCTAGAGGATGTTAGAATTGACCAGCCATATGCGGCAATTGGATGATTACGTACGGAAACCTCGAGAACGAGCTTCTGACCATTGTTCTGAGTCTCGAGAGAGTTGAGAATGGCGGGGAGCTTAGCGCCATCGAACTTGACTGCAATGTCGTTAGTATTCGCTTTGCCGTATCGTGTCGTTCCAGGCTCGTAGAGAGTCTGTGATGGATGATTGACTAACCGTCGACGACGGCACCGATGACCTGCGAAGTCGGGTTAGCACGGAGTTCTTGTGCGGTCGGTATCGCCCGGGCGACCGGAATGGCATAGCAAAAAAGCGGCTCGTTCTCACCTGGTGAATCTTGCCGGTGCCAACGCTGGCAGTGCTCGCCCATCGGCTGGAGATGGGGAGTCGGAGAGAGGAAGGTCGGAGGGCACGTCGAGGGAGGACGGCCGGGCGAGCCGCTCGGGCGAAGGAGGAAATGCCGCTGCCGAGGGGAAAACGCAAAGGTCAGCTCAATTGGGATTCAATTGGGGCGGGAATAGTATCGAAAAATTATCGATATTCATTCTCGCGATCGTTACTCACCTCTTGAACATCTTGCCAGATGACAAAGAGCGATCAGAGATGGGAGTGGAGAGAGGTTGGTTGAAGCTGAGGGAGAACTTTTACGGGAGGTGAGCAGTTTTGCTCGGGAGGACGACTTGATCGGTTAGAGCTTTCGCAGCATCACGTGAGGCGCTAACCTAAAATTGTCTTTTGCCCCACCGGGGAAGCAGTGATGCCGGCAATTTCCCGGGATGAACAGGACGGGATTATTCGCAGAGGCACTCCGCTCCCACCTAAAGCCAGAGCCAGCCAGGCACAGTTCAGTGTAAGAGACCTACAGAGAGATGCCTGAGGAAATCGTCATCGAGAACTGATGTCTTGGGCCTGAAGACATAATTCTGAACATTGCGATTGATCTATTCTTGCAAGCCAATGGCTGAAACTACGATATATATCTGGAAGCCGAACCTATAGCCAGCTAGTTGTTTACTATGTTTTCCACCACAAACGATCAATTCTCAAAATCAAAGGCGTCAACGACCTCGCAGCACATCAATGCTCCAAATATTGCACTGAGATGGTAAGATGAGATGCAAAACAGAGCGGGGAAAGTAGCATTGACCTGGCTTTGTCGCCAAGTTGATGAGATGGAGGTGGACGCTCAAGATGGATTGGCTGAAAACCATCAAGTAAAGCACTGTATACCTAATGAAACGCCTCAATGACACAGCAGCCTGCTGGTAACTGGACAAATGTGTGATATATCAAAAGCCAATTGATTGTATACGAGCCGAGATCGAAGGATATTGATTTCAGGTGAAAAAGAACATCATGATTCAAACACCACCATCTCCAACTGTCCCTCCCCTCACCAAGAAATGCTGTCAATCCAAGTAAGCAAGGTCTTTTTCCGGGGCAACAAACAGATCCCTGGATCTATCTCCATCTTGCATCCCGTCCTCTTCCCTACAGTGCCTAACCCCTATTGGACACGCTGAGATGGTCCCGATTCTACCCAATCACAAGAGGCAATTGCCAGTCCCAAGTTTTAGGTGGCCCGGTTAATTTTTGGCACTGGGATTTGCCAATTCTTCACTTTCCAACTTTTTTCTTCCTCCCCTTGACCGTTTCCCCCCATTTGCCCCGGTTCAATCTCAACAGCCTGACGACATCCAGATTACCTAGCTTCGGTAGCCGGCTCCTTCAATACCTAGCAACCATCCATAAAGGACACATACATACTTACATATTCAAAGCATATTTTGATTGATCCCACATGGTTTTTTCAACTTCATCAAAGCCCAGGGACATATTCTCTTATTCGAACTCCTTTGACAATCAGAAATATTCTACGATTATCAAAACAGATCTTGACTCCCCTGTTGATTCGATCCATTTCCGAATAACCGAGCCGAAAAATCCGAGCATCACCAGAACCCCACCACAAGTGTATCTATACAAGGCTACCAAAGTCATTGGATTCATGGCCAAATCTCAGCCTTGCTAACCACGCCCTGCACCTTTTCCCTAAGAAATCATAAGTTTTAGTCCTAATGCTAGATTCTTATACCTATCTTAGCCAATTAATAGCCTAAAATCAGCTAAAAGACCCATGAGTTGTGGCCAAAGATGTGTTATTTGTAGGTAGTTGAGAATTATGGCTGAAAGCTTAGTCTTCTCACATCCTACATTAGAGTTGATACGATATGCCATGATTCGTATGAGACTGTTAACTTTTATTATTCCAGATGTTATAGTATATCTGCGAGGCAAAACAAACAATGGCACCTCACTCTAAACAATGCATTTTTCAACAGCCCCCGCCAAATGAAGGAATCACTCAAATCCGATACTTATAATAGCCTCATCGCGTCACCCAGTTCCATCTCTTATCATATCCTTTGCTTAGGAGTGTTGAGAAATTGTGGACTCAAGCGCCAGAACCTGCAAAACATGTTAGTGAACGAAATTCATCTTTTTCGCACTTGGGACTCTCTTACCAGGGCAGTTCGGCAGGGGATATAGACATGAGTCCAGTTCTTTCTGTTGTTCCATTCCATAGGAGTGGTGAAGAATCGGGTGTTCTCATCGATACGGTTGTGGCCGCCAATGTCACCGCTGTCTGTGTTGAGCACAATTCGGTACGTTCCGGCGACATCGATTCCGATTCGGTAGTCGCTGAAGCTGTTGGTTGGGTGGAAGTTAAAGATAAACACCAGTCCCGCACGCTCAAAGACAATAACCTTGTCACCCTCATGCTTCAGTGAGATATAAGCCTGGGGCGCATGCAGCCAGCCGTACTTGGCCTCAGCCTGGTTCATCAAGCGGTCGAAGTGATCGAGGAACTTGTATCGAAGCAAGGGGTCATCCGTGAGGTTGAGCTGTCGGCGGGCATACCAGAATGAGTTGTTGTTGCCCTCGCGAGGGAAGTCGAGCCACTCAGGGTGGCCAAACTCGTTACCCTCAAAGTTCAAGTATCCCTCTCCTCCAAGACCGTGTGTCACCAGTCGAATCATCTTGTGGAGTGCCATACCGCGATCAATGACAGCAGTCAAAGGCGATAGTGTTGACATGTTGGTATACATTTCGGCATCACACAGATGCATCATAAGTGTCTTGTCACCAACGAGTCTATGTTTGTATCAGCAATCAAGACCAAGTCAGACCGAACAGGGAGAAACTTACGCCTGGTCATGGCTCTCAGCATAGGCAATGGTCTTCTCGCCGTGTCGACGGTTGGTCAGAGTATGGCAGATGTTGCCAATATCCCACTCATCATCCTTAACCTCCTTCAGGATCTTGATCCACATGTCAGGAATGGCCATGGCAAGGCGGTAGTCAAATCCAACACCGCCAAGCGAGAGTGGCAGGCAAAGTGCTGGCATACCAGAGACGTCTTCAGCAATGGTGATGACATCTGGGTAGAGCTCATGCAACATCTCATTTGCCAACATCAGATAGACGACAGCCTCCTCGTCAACATCGGCGCCAAAATACTCATGATAGCCACCAGAAAAGCCCCTGATGAAGTCAGTATTTGAGTGTGCGAGGACATGTGTGGTATCACTTACGTGCCCATGCCATGATGGATATAGAGCATGCTAGTGACTCCGTCAAATCGGAATCCATCAAACTGGTACTCATCCATCCAGTAACGCAGGTTGCTCAACAAGAATCTCATCACTTCGTGGTGGCCGTAGTTGAACAGCCTGCTGTCCCACTGATCATGCTGACCCTTGCCGCCACCGTGGAAGTACTGGTGATCAGTGCCATCAAACTGGTTGATACCATCGAGCACGTTCTTGGAAGCGTGGCTGTGGACAACATCCAGCAGCATGGTGATTCCGAGGCCATGAGCAGTGTCAATGAGCTCTTTGAGGTCCTCGGGAGTTCCATATCGACTGCTAGCAGCGAAGAAGTTGTTGATCTGATAACCAAAGCTGGCATAGTACGCATGCTCCATAACAGCCATCAATTGGATGACATTGTATCCCAGGTTCTTGATTCGAGGCAGCATGTTCTTGGTAAACTCCTTGTAAGTTGCAACTTTCTGCTCGGGACTGGAGATACCGACATGCGCTTCGTACACACGAGCGCTCGCAGGCTTCTTGGGCCGGGAGTTCTTGAACTTGTAGGTCTCGGAGGGTGGAGGGTTCCAGAAACGAGCATCGTATGCGGGAGAGACGGACAAATCCTGTGTCACGTACTTGATCCAAGCTGGAAGTCGATCGGCATGCTCGCCACTGGGCAAATCGAGAGAGATCTAGGTATACGCATTAGATATGATGGGTTGCCATTGAGTCCGGAGCTCGATATACCTTGATTTTGGAGTTGTGAGGAATAGCGGGCTGGCCATCCTTGGCAGGGATTGTGATCTCAAATACACCGAAATCGTTCTTCTTCATGGGATGAGCGCCACGGTCCCAGTTGTCTAGTAGTAGTTAGTGTAAGCGCATAAAGTGCAATTGAGTTTGGGGACATACTAAAGTCGCCGATCAGGAACGCGGCAGTGGCATTGGGCGCCCATTCACGGTACACAATGTTGTTGTTGGCATCGACATTGAAGCCGAATTTCTCAGTACCCTGCAAAGATAGACATCAGTAACGCGACTTGGCCAAGTGCAAGCTATGAGCTTACCCTGCTGAACTTCTCAAGGCCACCTTCAGTTTCGTTGATGGTATTGATCCAATCTTGAGTCTTTGAAAAGCGCCTTTTGAGGGACTCGCTGAAAGGCTCCAGCCAAGGATCGAGCTTGACAACACCTAGAATATAGCATGAGCATGGTGTTTTTGACTATCAGATCATCACATGTCAGGCCATGAACCTACCTGTACCGTCGTTGGGAATGTCACCCGCAGGACCGTTTGAGTGATTGGGGTCCAAAGAATTGGACGAGTTTTCAACAATTGCGGCCATTTTCAAGCTTCAATGATGATGAATACGACGCGGTTGTAGAAGGGAGGTCTTGAGGTGGGCGGGGTAGATGGGATGGGATGGGATATTGGTGTTGCAGGCCTTGGACAATTGTTGAGCTTCGAGTGAGACAATTGAGTGACTCGATTCAACTCGACACAGCAGCGCAAAGGGTTTTAAAGCAACTTTCCAAATGAAAAGAGGCTTTGAAAAATAAGATGAAGAAACAGAAAAGTGTGGCAATAGAAGTAGGTAGACAGAATTGGCATATCTGAGACCTTGCAACCTCCTATCTAGCTCATTCGGTTAACCTGCACCTTTTGACCTTTCCTGCCCACTCAGAGCTTTATCGATAAGTTGAGATGACGTCGGGACGGCGTGAATTTGTCCCAACGGCTACGGTACGTATCCTCGCGCTGTGCCTCAAATGGAAGGCATTTGCAGATTGTGTGTCTGCAGCCTTCAACATGTGGTTGAGAGGGTGACAGCGGACCCAACAAAGAGTTTCACCAAATCGCCACTTCCTATAAAACACCGTGATGATGGATGTTGCGCGAAAATCATTCTGTTCTGCTGCAGTGGAGCAAATAGTTCCTGTTTGGGGCGTCTTGGAGAGGCCGGGGACTAGCCCGTGCAATAATCTGCAGTAGTATCAGATCCCCCATGTCGGCCCGGCTTGTTTAGTGGGACAAGCTGGCAGTCTAGGCTTTTTAGTGGCCGACAGCCACTTATTACCCCCCCGCCAGAATCAGCTGCCCGCTAATGTACTGCGCGCGGCGCCTCGACCTCCAGGCTCCAGGTAAGCTTCCATCCATAGCTGCCAGGCTGCTTAGGTCCCACCGATAGCGGAAGCTGCTGTTCGCGGCGGAACCTGGGATCCCGGAGATCAGACAACCAATATCAGACAACCAAGGTCGTTTGGTGTATCACATAATCCTCATTTCCTGAACCGTGATCCATGAAGAATTAAATTTCTTGTGGCATCTTCTGTCCTCTTCTCTATTATTATCCTAACTGCAACCATTACCGGCTCATCGAATCGATAGGCCCTTTCTTCGGCCCTCCTCTGGTACAATCGCTTTAGTTGTAACCGAACCCCCCCCGCATCCCGTCATCGTCGTCCGAGATATACTCCAACTCGGTCGACAGTCGCCTGACTCTCCGCTTTGTATTCAACCCTAATTATTATGCAAACTGAATATATATCATAATGGTGCCCTTCGTAAGGGAATTCCCTATGGCCCGCTGCTGTCTTTGTCGCCTCTCGCGCTCTACCACTCTCGCACTCCCTTCCACGACACCTCGACTATGCTCCTACGGCTTCCTATCACGACGACAACAACATCGATATATCTCCACCTCCACTGTAGCTTCCAGGCGAAACAATGACTTCAATTCTGGCTTCAGTAGCAGCTATGACCCATCAGTCGATTCGGGGCGTGGCCCTATGTTCACCAAGACCAGCTTCGGCGTACCACAGTTCTACCCACGCGACCTCAAGAAACGAGTAGACGATTACGTTGTTGGCCAGGATCGGGCCAAGAAGACAATATGTGCGACTATATTCAACCACTATCAAAACCTACGGCGAAGACATCAACATGAGCATGAAGACCGGAATAGGCGTGATAAGGTGATGCGCCAGAGGTTCGCGAGAGATAGAGAGCTGCATCAGAAACGTCGCGATATGCACCCTGTCGAAGGTCAGCGTGCACATGGTTCTGTCCCTCGGCGCTACGCTGCTGATACTCGTGAAGATGAGTTCCCGGGCCACAATGAGTCTGTCCGTGGACTTCATGATAGCCATGAATTCGACGATGACCCTATGGATCATCTATATGTTGCCGAGGACATAACAGTCCCCGATCACGTCAAGATCGACAAAAGCAACATCCTTTTGATCGGTCCAACCGGTGTCGGCAAGACTTATATACTGGAGTATGTACTCTTGTCAACCGGGACATCCATAAAATACTGACCAACTTTTTTTCAGAACACTAAGCAAGAAGATAAACGTCCCCTTCTCCATTTGCGACTGTAACTCTTTCACCCAGGCAGGGTACATAGGGCAAGACGTTGAAACCTGTATTGAGCGACTTCTCATCGAAGCCAATTATGATATAAAAGCAACAGAACACGGCATCGTTGTTCTAGATGAGTTTGACAAGATCGCTAGGCGCGAGACCACGACTGGTCGGGATGTTGGCGGAGAGGGTGTTCAACAGGCCCTGTTGAAGCTTGTCGAGGGAACAAAGGTCACCGTCAATGTCAAGGACAACCGCTCATCCCGATCCACGCCACCTATCACTACCAACTATAACGCATCCGGACCGTCTTCTTCGACCCCACAGGCGGCTCCCCCAGCTGGCAAAGTTGACCAGTATACGATTGACACTACAAATATTCTCTTTGTGTTCTGTGGTGCTTTCGTAGGGCTGGACAAGGCTGTCCTCAAGAGAGTAGCAAAGCCGACTATGGGATTCGGCGGAGAGCTCCGGGGTCGCTCAACCATGTCTGGCAACAAGCAGAGTCTACCGGCGGAAACATATACACACCTACCTCACCATAACCCTCAATCAGCCTCCTCATTCACACCCTTGGATCTCACAACTCCTGCTGATCTGCAAAGCTTTGGATTCATTCCTGAGTTGATTGGTCGCCTGCACAACATCTGTGCTCTCAGTCCTCTTTCTAAAGAAGACCTGCTGCGCATTCTAACCGAACCCAGAAACAGCCTCGTTGCTCAGTATACAGCTCTATTTGAGACATACCCTTCTCGGCTATTCTTTACAGAGAAGGCCCTATATGCTATTGCTGAAAGGGCTGCTGCTTCAGAGACGGGAGCTCGAGGTCTGAAGATGGAGATGGAACGAGTGCTGGCAGAACCCATGTTTGACGCCCCGATGCCCTACGTGCTTGTCACAGAGGCATGCGTAAAGGGAACGGAGAAGGCAGGCTATTGGGGCAAGGATGGCCGATTTGAAGTTGACAGGAGAATGCAGGCAGAAGAGATGAATCCGACCAAAGCAGAGCCAGATAATACCTTTGAAAGGTATCGTGAAGCCGGGCAGAGCGGTGGTTAAGTATTGTCTTGAGCGTCATTCGAGACCGAGTGTAATGGAGCAATTGCTACTTGATCAACTGGATTTAATGTCGACATACTGGTCAGGCAACATTTTGGGTATGATTCTACAAGGATAGGCAGGCAAGCGAACAAATTCAATCAAACAAATGACTCGACTCGGGTTCCTTTGTTGTAGTACAGTATTTACACCAAGAGGACTTGATATCTCTGGAGCGACTTCGAAACCCTTAGTCATGCCCTGCGCACCAGAGGCCCCTTTACACACCAGCACATCTCCGTAGAGTCATCCAACTTCTAGCACAAAAGAAACGATATTGCGTATTGAATTTAGTTGCTCTTGGGGGCAGACTGGACCATACCCTTGCCAGAGTAGCCAGGAGAGGTGATACCAGTGAAAGGGTCGGATTTTTGGTTCTAAAAGCCGCTGTTAGCCAAGTGATTGGATACGACGTAGACAGGACGAAACATACCTTGAGGAACTCGTTGGACTCCTCCTGGTACTCCTTGGTCATGGTGTAAGGAGTGGGGTTGGCGAAGAGGCGGGTAGCACCGAAGAGAGAGAAGCTGGCGGCGAGACCAATAAAGACACCCCAGGCGATGCGGCCGTTGGTTCCGGGGGGGTCAACAGCTCGGGGACCGTGAGGACCGAAGGCAATCCAGTAAGCTATTGAGAGAATTTGAGTCAGTTTTCTGGTTGTGATGTGGTTATATATAGTGAGTGACGCAGGGAATGGGCCGTGGATGTAACGGGCCCCATCTACCAATCAGGAAGACGAATTGGATGCTTGGGTTCTACATGATGCAATTGAAGCTCGTTGAGGGTCCAATGCAAGGCTGAAGATGGATAATTGAGGTGTTGTGAATTGAATCAATGGTTGACAAGGCTCAAGTGTTTGTTGTGTTGTGGTGGTTGTGACTCAAGAATCTCGGCTACGTGGGCGGGATGGATGGATGGAGGTATTTTCGCAGTGGAGGAGAGTTTGTGACGCACCGGCTTTCTTCTCCTGGATGGTCAGCTCGGACCAGTTGGATTGCATGCGATCACGCAGAGCCATCCAGAGGTCGGCCTGCTCCTGGAGAGGCATGCCCTCCCATCGCTTCTCGATGTTGGCGAGGGTTGGGTTGGAGATGGCGTGAGTCGAGGCAGCTCGCGAGGCCAGGGCGGGAGTGCTGCGCACCAGGCTCTTGCGCAGCAGGTTGGAGGCTGATGTGCGCAGCATCGTGGTCGAGTGTGCAAGCAGGCAATTTATCAGAGGTAATCGACGAGGACGAGGCGAGACGGACGCGAGAGGAGGTCAATTGGTGCGCTCGAGAGCGTGGAGTGCTGAAGTTCGAGATGTTTCGTGGAGAAGAAGGCGAGTTGAGTTATTCGGGGAATGTCAGAATTAGCACGACGGGGAGCAATCATACGATGGGTCCGTCTTGCCTCGGGTTTGGATTGGTGCAAATGCGTGTCACGTGATGGTTTTCTTTTCCTTGTTGCCGGTTTTGCACGAACTGATGAAATCGTCTTGTCCATGATTGGCTAAAGCTTTCCAGACGACGAACCCAACGGCATGGATCAATCAGCATCAGATGTTGGCAAATGTCACGTCGAGGTTGAGATTGATTTGAAGCATTGACTTTAATTAATCTCGTACAGTTTCATGTTTGTCAAGGTTTCATGGCTTTAATCTGCTCAATCAAAGAAAGATAGTGAGTGTATATCCATCCGTTCAGTCCCGTCTTTATATGCAGGGTATGGCATGTCCAAAGCCACATTGAGATGTGTCTATCGTTCACGAGGCCATAGGACAAGGATCAGATATCATTTCCTCAATTGGACCCGATAAGTCTCGGGTGTGAGCCCATATTGATTTGATAGACATCACAATACACACATTTGGCGAGTAGTGTCCACTCTGTACAGAGAGCTGTTATCATCAATTGCCGTCCATGTTGATCATCAATTATTCTCCCTTTATCTATTTTGAATAGAGCCATTTCTAACTAATACCTTGAAACCAATGCCGAGTTATACCTGTGCATTGTATCTTTATACCATACATGCACTCTACCACCTTGACCCTCCCCTGTACCAACTAGAACTTGACGTCAAACAAGTTCCTTTTTCGAATTTGTTCACCATACTTGTAAAATATAAATGGCAGCGGGATTGCTGCCGCTGCAATGAAACCCAACAATGAGGTTCCCCACCCATAACCCAAACTCTTATACATACTTCGACCTGCCAAGGGTAATAGTGCTCCAACAAGTGACCGCAGCACAGTGCTTGCAGCGATGGCAGATGCAGCATATTCGATGTATGCATCAACCAAGTAAACTGATATGCACATCTAGAAAAAGTCAGCAAATTCGGCTCGAGAACTCTACTACATGCCCAGCACTTACAAACACGATAACCATACCAAACCCCAAGAAAGAAGTACCAATAATAGGCACTATCCAGTGATCCTTTTTCTCAGCAGTCCATCCGAACATAAAAAGGCCAGCCGGAATAAAGAAACAAGCTATAACCATGGGTGGAAGACGATACTCTGGCTTGGTCTCCCCTCCATTCCTTTTGGTTAGGTATCTAGCAAGACGGTCCGAGATTACTGTAGAACCGAAAAGTCCTATCAGGAAGCCAACTCCAATGCCGATATAGGAGAGACCAACAGATCCCTTTGAGAAATGGTACTCACCCACGAACAGAGTGGGGAAGGCTGTGAAGAGGAGGTATAGGTATCCATAAACAAGGGCCATATACAGCGAGAGGAGGGACACGATAGGTGCGAAGAGAAGCATCTTGGTCGGGCGTACCATAGCAGTGTTGAACAGCTCTTTCGTGGTGATTCCTTTATCAAGAGCGGACCGGAGTTTGGGGTTTCCTGTCTCCTTGCGAAGCCTCTTGGTCTTTTTATCAAGGAGAGTATACGCATACGTTTCTCTCATGAAAATAAAGGCAACGACTGTGATGGCGCCAGCCTTATCGCAGGTCAGCTTCCGTTCATTATCAATATTATGGCTCACATACCACGATAGCCACGACCCAGCAAGACCATCTCCAGCCCTTGCTTACTGAAAGATATCCACCAGCTGCGGTGGTCAGTACTCGTCACGGACTAGTAGATCATATATGTCCACTTACCAATTGGTCCAACTACTGGTCCGAAAAGGGGTCCAAGAGTCCATGAAGACAAGGCGGCACCACGATTTTCTCTTGAAATCATATCAGCCAAGGATCCAGCTCCAAGCGTAAGTGGACATGAACCAGCAAGGCCAGAAAGAAGTCGGAATGCAATCAGGGCACCCAAGTTAGGGGCCTTGGCGCAAGCAATGGTAAAGACGACGAAGAGAACGTTGCAGATGTGGTACAGCGGAAGTCGACCATACATCTCAGACAGGGGGGCGATGCCTAGAGGACCGAAGCAGTAACCAATAAGGTATACTGAGACGATGAATGATGCCAATTGCTGGTTTGTTGAGTGGAACTCGGACATGACTTGGTCGATACTCGGTGCGAAGATGGAAGACGCTAGCGGTCTGAGACTGTTAATAATGTTTTCTATGAGAAGAAACGAGACGACTATACGTTACAAAAGTAATAGACGATATCAGAATGACTGAAATTGTCTTCTTCTTCATCGACCAGTTCTGAGGGTTGGCTGGGTCATCGGGGCCGTCCCAGTTGACGACATCGGTATCATCAAAAGCAGTATCATCGAATTCGACTGATGTTGATCCCTCTTCAAGGTCTCTTTCTCGCTTCAAATCCTTTTCGAGTTCTTGTGCCGGGGTGGCAACACCGGCCAGCTGATCGGCGATCTCAATGCTGTGCCTCATATTGTCTCGTTTCGACCTAGGAGATTAATATTCCTACTCAGTCGACAAGTTGAGAGTTATTGTATAGTATCAAGCATCAGGATGCTAGTGCGAGGCTGAAGATCTGCAAGAAGTTTTGATATTTGGGAAAGGCCCTGCTATTATACGTTTCAACCCTTACTTCGCTACCAACAAAGCTAGCTTAACATTCTCCTTTGGAACTAATGCATACGAAGGATCCTCTGAACCGAGCCTCAACGGTAAGTACCTTATGTCCGCGTCTTACATCGGGTCCGATCTGCCAATCTCGGGACTAGGAGTCGTTGGGAAGTGGGTGTAGATGGGTGATCCGGCCAATCTTGACAACTGCGTAGATTGGTAATACTCACAAACTTCGTAATGTTACCAGGAGGGTTCCTCGGATCTAACCAATAGTTCCAATCAAATAGAACAAATAGGAGTCCTAAGAAAACCGGAAGGCGCGTGAGTTCAGTTATAAACTATCCGCATCCCGAGTCGGAGTCGGGGCCATGGATGTTCCGCGGAGTTTCCGTGGAAAGAAGAACAGCTTTGGTCCGTTCTGAATGACGCACAATATAAGTTACATTCCAGAAGATCCGTGTCTTACTTAGACTTTGATAATCCAGCAGAGTCTCCGTTGCAAGTTTTACACATGATGGGCGTAGTGACAATTGGGAGCGATGACTTCGCTTTCTTGTCGACAATCATGCACTTATACGGGTGGTTGACGAGAGGATTTTTACCCCGCGATTTGGATGTTAGCAACCAGTCTATTTTCTACAGTAGAACGAAAGGATATGGTTTAGAAGAACACGCCCTGTTATTTTAGAGGGCCTTGTGTCTTTTAATGGATAGATTGTAAGGTGTTGTAATGCTAGAATTACTATTGTAAAGCTACGCCCTGTAGATACCTTTTCCCTAAGAAATCCTAAGAAACCATAATTGTTAGTATAAATATTATATTCCTAGCTAATTAGTGGACTAAAATTAGTAAAAGATCCATGAGGCGTGGCTAATCTTTTGAGTTGATAGTTACGGTAGGTCTGTAAAAGTCAATTGATTGATATCACCCGTATACGCGGCCGGACTATTTCCCCGTTTTAGTCATCCCTTCTCACCTGATTGATCGCCTTTGTTCGGGGTAAAGCAGCGATACAGTAGCTCAGGCTTGGCACCGAAAGTGGATTGGCAAATCAAGATCGGATCTATCGGGCTTGGATGAGAGGCACCTACGTTAGTACTTATTCATTCTTCACAAGAAACCGCCTAACTACCAATCCAACAAGACAGCCAAGACATGGGACGTCAGCCTCGTCAACGACCCGTGTCGTGTCACTTCTGTCGTGTGCGCAAGTTGCGCTGCAGTCGAGAATTTCCGTGTTCCAATTGCACAAGCCGCGGAGTTGAATGCCAGGCTCAAGACCCACCGACTCGGGCCACAGCTCCGTCATCACGGCTGATATCAAAACGCGGAGCCGGAGGCTCGTCGACGTCTACGGACCGGGAGGCAGATATTCTCAGCCGTCTAGAGAGACTGGAGTCTCTTCTTGCAGAACGTAACAAAGAAGCTGAATCCAACGCCGGCACAGCATCATCTGCTCCATCAAGTGTGGAAGGGAGTGATGTTCCTCCACGGACACAGTCAGAGCCTCAGCAGCAACAGCCTTTACCCATTAATGTCCAAAATTTGACCGCTGATGCTCTTTGGCTGGAGAGGACGTGTCTCGGTCCGAAACCATCGGTAAGACCCAAGGTTTTATCATGATTCAAGAGTGAAGTGCTCACTCAGGCGTAGGAATCTGTACTGGTTGACAATATTGTCTTTCGCATTTGCCCCATTCGCGCAATTACTCAACCATCATGCTATATCTTTCAAAATCCGAGCGTGCCCTCAGGCCTTCTATCATTGGAGCCCACAAGATGCATATGGCTGCCTCAACGGCATGAGACCATGCTTCTAATCCACAAGTACACCTCGGCCATCACCTACATGCATCATGTTGTTCACGGCCCGAGCTTAGTTAAACTAGTCAATGAGGTCTACGATGCCATCGAGAAAGGGGAGAAAGTTCAGCTATGTCCTGTATTCCTGATGCTTGCGGTCTGCACCAATGTTACATACGCATGGACCGCAACCGACAATAACATAACACCACTATTCTCTGATTGTTCAGAGGCGAACAACCAGTCACTCGGATGGCTCAAGTCAACCTTTGATGTTTTCGATGCGTCTCAGCGGAGATCCGAGGCAAGTCTAGAGTCAGCTCAGGGGCTTATCATTGTGAGCTTCGTCTTATTGAACCTGGATGGCGTTTCGATGCGAGCTCGAAGCTGTCTTTTCAATTCCATTACCATATGCCGTGAGCTCGGATTGCATCGCCTCGATCACCCTCACAACCCGCCTTCGGTGCAAGTACCTCACTACAGTCCCCTTAAAATGGAGATTGCTCGACGAGTTTGGTGGTATCTCGTTGGTACAGATACGTAAGACATTCCTCGTCAAATCCCAACAATCTTCGTGTCTCTAATGGTTTCTTAGAATGATAGCCCGATTCCCGGGTCCTCATGAAGGCACTTATCTCATCAACCCCAAACATATGGATATCAAGAAGCCCCTGAACGCTGATGATGAAGACCTTGTAGAAGGACAAGAGCTGGTGGGCAAGCCGATGACTTGTTCAACAAGCATGTCTTACTTCCTTCAGAGAATAAGACTAGCTGAGATAATGCGCGACTTTAATGATCGAGTGCCTCTTTCGCCTTGTTCAAACCCAGACGGCAATTCATACAACCTTTTGCTGGAAGTCGATGCGGCGATCGGACGGTTCATAGATGAACTTCCACCATATTTACAGTTGGGTGTTGAGGAAATACGAGAACCGCCTTCTACGGATGTTCAACGAAAGCCAAAAATTATCGTTCAACGTCATATTATGAATATTTTTGTCTACGGGCAAAGATGCAAACTTCACCTCCCATATCTAGCCCGTGGCGCAGTGGAGCCTGCGTATGCTCACTCACGACGTGTGTGTCTTGACTCAGCACGGATGGTCATAAAGACGGAACAGCAAATCGAGAAGGAAGACACGACATTCAACTCAACAAGACTCAGGTTATGCCTGGTATTGCATAGTGTCTTCATCGCTAGTATCGTTCTTCTCTTAGACTTCTGTCTTGGCGTAGGTGCTGATGAAAAAGAACAGAGACGACAGGATTTGTCTGAAGCATGGGACATATTGGAGGCAGCGAAGGAGCTTTCCAGACCCACTGCTCGCATCCAAGATCTTCTAACACAGGTCATGAAGAAGCATAAAGTGACGCTGCCAGTGAACAAGGGGAGGAAGAAGACAACGGGTTCTGGGAATCTCCCACCTACACCCAACTCGTCGTCTACAACAATTATGTCGACAGATACAATACCCAACAATGCCATGGTCTCTGTCCAGGAGTTAAGTGACATGGGATTGAACATGGACTTGGACGCAATGGATTGGGAGAATCTGCTATGGGGTTTGGAGGCTCCCTTGTTTTGAGAAACTTGTAAAGGGTCACTCGATAGTCTTTTGGTCAGAGACTCATGTGTGGGAAAGGCTGTGATCTCCTGATTGTAGATATCAAATTTCTCCTCTTCATTGACATGTTGCTGATAGCAGAGTCCGGGTGGTCCAAAGGTTGGTCAAAATTAAATAGAAGGACAATACCAAATATAATATACACAGATATGCAACCACTTCTTTAGTTGTCTGGGTATCCTCTATTCCAGTAATATTTAGGTTGTAATTACATATAACGCATTACTTTGCAGGTGAAGATTCCTTCGTAGATTCTGACTTTTTCTCAGTACTGTGAGCATAATTAGTACCTGGTCCCGTTCTAATCTGGTGCTATCTACCTCTGTGTAGAATCGATCTTCTTTTGTGCATCAGGTGCAAATATTGGCTGAAAAGTGTAGACTCCTGCATTTATTTCATTGAGCATGACGACTTTGAGCTGATTGCAAGTGTAACTAACCTCCAACAACACCGCAAAAGACGGTTAAAGCCAGCGGCAATGCTCTCTCAAAGACATGCATTTTGTGCACCTTCTTTCTCCCTGAGGCAGAAAATGAATAGTACCAGAGCAATGTCGATAGACGACGGATTGAGTAAGTCTCACACCTTGTGAAGTTAAGGGTAAGTTAGTTAGTAGCTAGACTGACTTGAACTTGAACTTGAAATAGTGGATCTACGGCATCACACATGTTGAAGCTTCCGAAGTCAGCCCCACTAAAACTTCCACTATCAAGCAACGCGCCTACGCCCTGGCCCGACGCGTCCCCCGGTTTCCTCGACCGCGTTCCCCGCCACATGAACCCTGGCCAAAATCAATTAACAACCTAGTTACGTACCTGGTGAACCTCTCAGTCATGCAAAACAGACATTTCCGACTTGAACCTTCCATTGATCCCGGTTATATTAAACGACAGAGATAGACTTACGACCAGAAACCATGCATACACCAAAATAATGCGATATATGGACAATGAGCAACTGGAAGGAGCTGGGAGAAGTCCCCGATTCTGAGGAAGAAGATGCATTCGACAGTCAAGAATTGCCGTCGTTGGCAGCGATTATACAGGCGAACAAGAACAATACCGAAATTCGAGAAGAGGATGGAGAAAACGATGTCGACATCTGGGACGTCCCCAACTCGTCACAAGAGCTCGTCCAGCCTGCTCTGCCAACACAGACGCCTACCCGAATATCAGAAGCAACGACAAAACCACCTCAAGAAACCCACTTGGCCTCTGATGTCTACGACATCCCATCATCCTCACCTTTGTCGTCGATACACTCCGATATCGATCTACCTGAGATCGACGACCTTGTCCTCCCACAATCTACTGTAACAACTGAGCCCAAGCCATCGAACGAAACCCAGCAAAAGGCCCCAGCCAGCAATGAGATACCGAGAATCCTCATCGAGCCATCACCACCCTCTCCAGAGTTTGCGCAAAGCCAGAATGTCACACAGTTATCCCAAACGCTGATCCCAGGTAATAATAATTCGGCACCTATGCCAAGCCAAGATTTGGGCACTGTTACGGAAAACCAGTCATCTCAACATATCGCTGTTCATTATGAACGGTCCTTTCGCCCAAGAAAACCGATCCAGGAGCGCCCATATGCCATTGAGGCGTCTCGTTACTCCAACACGCTCAAAAGCCATGGTCTGCGGCCTATTAGACTTGCGATTGAAGGAGAAAAGCGCCGCCGACAACAAGAAGCTGAGCTGCAATCTTCTCAGGATAAGGATTTTGAAGATGATAGCCAAGGCTCAAATCTGCTGGACGTGTTCAATGGGAGTCAGTTGAAGGGCCAGGAGGACCCATTAGGGGGCCCGGATGCATTCGATGTTCCATCTTCACCCCCTGAGACATCGCCAATGAATGACCGCGCGGGACCCAGTAGCCAGGCAAGCTCGACAGGCGACACAGATAATACTAGCATGGCTGGTGACGACCTTCCAGCCCTGACCGATTTACTGAGACGACCGCCAACCACAATACCGAAACAGCCTGGTAAACGAAAGTCCTCCCCATCTCGATCGTCTGCACGAAAGCGTAAGAGATACGATGTTGTTGATAGCGACCCTCTTGAGCCTGCATCTGCATATAGGCTCAGAGCTGGGACAACAGACTCCCCCGCCGCGCAACGCAGTTCGAGACGAATTGGCGATGAATCTGCGCCCCCCGTTGAGGAGTCACGGCATGAACCTCGATTGTCCCCCCCAGTGCCGACTGGGCAGGCTCAGTCGTTTGCCAGGTTGACTCAGCGACCGGCTATAATGAACGAGAGCGACTCTGAAGATGAGCTCGCCGGGCCCGCGACCACCCAGCAACCAGATCGTGAAGATAGTGCATCTCAATCAGAATCTGAGTCCGGCTCTGAGAGCGGCTCTGAACTTGTGAACACAGTCGGACGTCGGATTAGAGGAGTACTTCCTGCATCATGGCTTCGGCTGGACCAGCAAGCTGGTCAGAAGAAGTCTCTGAAAGACATGCAGAAACGGATTGCTGCCCATTCGCCTGAACGAGAAACAAGACGTGGTGTAGCACAAAGGCGTATCGCTTCGTCAAATCTTCCCACAAACCTCGAGATGTTCTTTGAGGAGTCCGATGATGACGATGCGCCTGCACCAGCCCTACAACAGCAAACCACAGACGACATATTCCACAATCAGACGCGTCTAACCATCGAGGATACATCAACACATATTGAAGAAGATGTGTCTGATGATGCGGGATCTGTGGTCGAGGACAACGCCATTGACCGTATGGTCACTGGGCAGAAACGACAGATGAAGCTTTCAGATTCCTTTCGTGGCCCTGCGAAACGACGGAAAGGTGCTGACACGCAACGAAAACATGTCGCACCCAGAGGACCACACCAACCCAGAATTACTAGCATGCTTTCTGGAACTCAAGGTACTTCTGTGTCTTCAGCCTCGCTTGTCAAGAAGAAGCACCGCCAACCTACATCGAAACGCAAGTCCAACGGAAAGAAACGACCAACGAAGAGCACCAGCAGATCATATGCACCGCCTCAACTAAGTATTCTCGACGTTGTCGAGCCAGACGCACCCCAGTTCCTCAAAATCGCTGCCCGATCCGCTACTCGACGCCGGGATATGGGAAGGTCCAGTCCGAGCAGAAAAGTCATCAAGCTTGCCACCAGAGAGGACCATATCGATGCTACAGCTGTCTTGAATAACTGGAGGGCTGGTTCGATCCCCCAACGCCAGTCAGTTACTACTGCCCGAAAAGCCAAGAAAGCGACACCAAAGCCCAAGCCCAGGTCCAGGGAGCCTAAGAAACCCCTGCGTGAAGCATCTGGAAATGGTTCATCTATTCCACAACGGATGCCCATGACCTCAGGAGCATCTCGTCGTTTGGTCAAGCAAACGAGCCAGGCAGGATCTGTCAGATATCAGACCGACAGCAATAGTACGGAAACTCGGGTGAACCAACACTCCCGCGCCAACACGCCCCTGGCCCGATCAGGTTCAGGAGTTGCGCGGCCGGCTCAACTAGAAACGGAAGAAACAGATCAGATTAGTCGCTTCTCTTTCAACGCAACCAAGAGACGCCTTGATCGTTTGTACCGGAGGCAACGTGGTGACCTTTCTGCTTCCAGCATCATGACCTTCGATCATGAGCCTGATACGTTTTATCCACCAAGTCCGCCTCCTGAGGAACATCCAGTACCTCTTCGAGTCGTCGAGGAACCCGCTCAGGACCTGAACAAATCGCGATTTCGGAAGAAGGTTAAACCCCGACGCATCGATGTTGAAGCACCGCAGTTTAGTCGTGCGAATGATCCTATTCCTATCGAGATTGTACAAATTCCCGAGCCAGCTCAGTCCGTTGAGGCGAATGGACAGAAGCTTAAAGGCTTGGGACCGTACGGTACACAGTACACCCATCATTTCGAGGCCTTCCCGTTGGATTCCCGTGTTTACTTCCACGAGTCAACCCTTATTGGCAGTGGTGCATTCGAATCTGCATCAAGTACGACTAACTGCCAGCCCCTGCTCGAAGTTCGACCTCGAATCTTTTTCACCTTTGATGAGAAAATCCTCAGATGGGGCCCTTGGGATGCCCAAGTATCATCTGAGTTGGGAGTGCTTCTTGATTCGATCGCGGATCAGCTAGAACGAGCCCCAATAGACGGAGAAGACCCAGGCCCGAAATTTGTGAAGAGTGCTGCCGCGTTCATCATGAAATTCATGCTTGATTCTTTGAGTCTTGCAGACCAAGCGCAGGCGAAGTCTTTTGTTTGCAGGTCACTCGAGGTACTCCAGGGATTCAACAACCGCATACAACCTCTCTTGCAACATGACGACAACACCACACACGCTCGATACTCGCTCATCGCAAGCGTCTATGATCATTTACTTATTGCTACACTCTTTGTTCTGAGACTCTGCCAAGGCGAAACCTCTTTGATGGGCGAGCAATTTCAAATAGAGGGTCTGCTCAAGGACTTGGCTAGAACTGCGATCACTTCACTTACCACGGCCGGCATGGACCAAGTCACAAAAGCCTACGATGATCTTAGGAGCTCACGGGTGCGAGATCGAGGCCTGAGAGACGAATTGCCTGCCATCCATTCCTGGGTTATCAACATGAAGGTCATGGAGCATGCCCACATTCCTCGGGCATCCTTCTGGGACACACTGTACGCTGTAATCGCCACACCAGAGGCGTCAGAAAGTCTTGATGCGATTGAGCATGAACGTTTGTGGAAAAACATGTTTCTTCTTCTTCCACTCACCGAGTTCAACGATAAGGGAATCGTCATTCCAGGCAAGAGGCATGATGCAATTGTCGACGGCTGGGCATTACCCCAGAAACTGCTCAAGAAGGTTTTCCAGGTCTACAAGAACAATCCAAGGCAATCACCAAGCTTCAACAACTACTGCCGTGCGCTTGTTGGTCGCTGCCACTACCTTGTGCAGCAATGGGGTTGGCGCAAATGCGTAGCCGTGATCGGTATCATATTTGACTTCTTTGGCTCGCAGGATCTCGCTCACCTTCGCAATGAGGAAGTGTTTGCATCCCCCAAATTCTTGGACGAGCTCGCTGGGAACCCCTCACTGTCTGTCGATAAAGCCGACAAGTGCTTCCACATCTTCCTCAAGCTCGTTGCGTTGAGTATCAAGAAGTTGAGTGCTATTGGCTCGTTGAAAGATATCCGAAACCTGATAGCTCGCACGATGCCGAACCACAACCGTCAACTTCTGAAGGAACAGACAATCCAGGAGCGTGACTTGGCCGCCTTGCGAAACCATCATGACCTGCTCTGCACACTTTTCTGGGCTTCGCCAGTAGAACTTCGCCCAGGCGCTCACTTGATAGAGCGACTCGTCACTCCAGCAAGTTCTCATAAAGAGGCTTGCTTAATAAATTTGCGAGCTTGGAATCAGTTGGCCAAGTTTATCATCGCGTCTGGAGAGGCCACAACGTCGTTAAGACCATTCACACAGTGGCGGAACAACTTTTTCCAATCCATGATGGAGCAATTTGATTCCGTACAGTCTGATATGCAACAACAGGTTCTTGCCATGTCCAAGGATGCGAGCGACACAATCGACCCGGACTTGATCAAGGCCATGGTGGCGATGAACAGACGAGCTGTGATGGATGTGTTGTATGTGTCTGTGGCAGCGTCTCTGGACGTCATGAAACATGCACCTAACTTGGAAGCTGCCACATTCGCCTTGAATACGCAGCAACTACAGCAAGTTTTCCGACGGTCTAGGTCATATCCCTTGGAGCTTGACTGGTCTATTCTTCGAGCCTCTTTATCTACTCTGGGCATTTTCTTGTCCCGCGTCGATGAGTTCAAGGATGATGAAGACAGCCAACAAAGCGAAAGTCAGATCTTGAACTCGGCCCAAGCGGATGATGCCATATTGGTTGTTGATCACGATCTCTCGAGACTCTATTTCTCGATGGCGAGATGCATTCTCTCTGTGCAAGCAGAAAATGATGAATCCCCCTCGGAAGCCGTACATAGATTGCAGGGCACCGAGCAGGTTGTCATCTTGACAGCTCAACTTGCAGTAAGGTTCATTACTGGTGGACTGCTGCGACTTGCCGATATGTTCAAGCATGGGAAATACGGGTTGTTCGAGGATGTTCCTGTCAAACTCAGCCTTGACCAGCGACGACATCTTGTTTTATTCCTGACAACTCTCCTCAAACACGATTTTGATGATTTCAACGAGGCCGGTTTCCCCCTTTCCGAGGCCTGGGCTTTGTCGATTGTCAAACCACGACCATATCTGTCATACGAAAATCAGTTTGCAGAGCAGTTATTGCGAAAGCAGAAGGAATTCGTCCCTGAAGCGGTCGCAGGACTTGCCATCAACCCTGACTACAACTCAAACAGGGACCTCTTTGAATTCACCATATCATGGATGCGAAAGTCACTCCGCGACGCTGGACCGGCACTCAAAAAGGTCATCATGTCAGAGCATTCAAAGACACTCAAACTGGTGATGCAGCAGATCATAGGGGACTTGCGCACGATGTCTCATGATGCCTCTGAACATTCAAGCTATGTGGCTTTTGTTCGGGATATCATTGCGCTTATCAGAACTCATGGGTCTGATATTTGCACGGTCGACAAGTATTTCTATCAGATCAGTAAGGAGTACTCGCCATCTGTCCAGGATCCTCAACTACAGGTGGCTGCCATGATGTCTTATGGACTTCGATTAAGTGAAGGCGACACCAAGATCATTCATCAAGTCTTCTTTTTCCTATGTGGCAACTTCAAATTGTCACTCAAAGACGATAAACTGCGTGATGAAGTCGAACTGTTGTGCAAGGGAATGGAGAATCCGGGCATTATGACATTTGTCCTGGGCAAAATGCTACCAGCCATGATACGAGCGGCCGCGCTCGAAAGCTCGATATTCCCTATGGTCGATGTTTATGCTGAAGCACTCCGAGTTTTCCTGACTCGTGATGCGATCCCTCGAGAGTTGACAGAAATCGAACTAGTGCATGTGCTTGCTCTGTTGCGTGCTGTTGCTGGCTTCTTTGATCAACTGAGCCAGACAGACGGGCAGCTTCAGGCCGAGCAGGTTCACTTGATCATACAACTATTATCTTTGTCAAACAACCTGTGGCCATCTCTTTATGGCTTTTCATTTTCTGGAACATCCTGTGGCTCTTGGGCGGGTATTGTACAGGTCCTCAGGGATATACGAAACGGGCTTTCCAGCGCCGAAGTTTACATTTCTGACATGATTGATGTTGAGGACTTTTCAGTCAGAGCGGAAATCCTCTTGTCGGGCTTTGGGAAAGAAAACAGGGCACCGCCTCAAATCGAGAGCCACGTCAAAAGCTTTACAGATAACCTCATGAACGACATACGAAAAAACTGGGTTAGTTCTGGAACGAAGATCACAATTCAAGCTCCTAGCACGCAGACGCAGTCTGGTCAAGGAACGCCTGCACCAGTATGGGAACCAAAGGTACTAGTGAAAGACCTGTATGAGGAGTTGAGGACTTGGAATCATTGGTGGAATCAGGTATTTGGCAAGAAGCCAACAGTTATGAAAGCGCATATGCCTATTTTGTTTTGAGCAGCATGGCAATGGCGTTTGGTTTATAATGTTTGCAGACGATATAGGAAAGGATGGCGTTTTAGGACGAATAGATTATACGAATAAGAATATATATATCATCATCCATCCGTTAAACCTTCCTTTTAAGCTCATACTTGCCTATCTATATCTTTATAAAGATGAAGGTATAAGGTACCTTGATATAATAATAAGCTTGCTCGTGAATTGTATAAGTTGATAGCCGACCGACAATTTCCCGAGTGACGTACCTTGGACCCTGCATGGAACGCGCCAAACGCGTCTCCCTGATAAGTTAGTTTAGGAGCTTCAACTTCACCTCTCAAATTGCAGCCAAACAAGGCCAAGTTACTCAAATGCAAGGAAACACGATGGTATCTCTGTTTGGTCTCCCAGACGAGGTCATATTAACGCCACTATTCGAATCCTTTCCCTGTCGAGAACACCAAATCCGTTCCCTAGCAACACTCCTTCACGTATGTTTATCAACCAACCGTCTCTATCCTTATATCAAGAAGGTTTACAACTAACACTATATAGCCCAATGCAGCTCCTTGTCGAAACCTAGTAGTCCACGGCACAACGGCCACAGGAAAATCCGCCATCGTTTCCCAGCTCGTCTCCGATCTTGTAATAAGCGTCAACAAGGATGAATCCTCGGGTGGTCTACAAGCTGCGATTGTCAACTCTGTGCAATGCATCACAGGAAGGCATCTGTTTGAGCGTATAGTTGGTCAGGTGGCTGAGGCGCTGCAATGGGAGGATGTGCCGCGACGATGCGAGACGTTGGCGCAGTTGACGGTTGAGATGGTCAAGATGGTTCAGTACCCAAAGAGAGATGCGCGATGGCGGTTTATCCTGGTTTTGGATGCTATTGATCGTCAGAGAGATGCGCCAGCTACTTTGCTGCCAGCCCTGGCGAGACTATCAGAAATTGTAAGCTCCAACACACCATCTACAAACCCAAAACTAACCACTACATACAGATCCCATGCCTCACTTGCGTCTTCATCGTCACATCTCCACCCGCCGACTTCCTACGCTCGCCCTCATCAGCGCATCTCCTCTTCCCTCCCTACGAGAAGAAGGAATTCGTTCGCATCCTCTCGCTCACGCCGCCGAAACTGCTTCCCACATGCACCAAGCAGGAAACAATCGATCTCTGGACCCGTTTCTGCGCCGCCGTATACGACTCTCTTACAAAATCAGCCTCTCGCACTCTACCTTCGTTCAAACACAGTTGCCATGCGCTGTGGCCGCGCTTCACGGCACCTGTCTTGGCGGGAACACACACGCCAAAGGAGTTTTCGAAGCTGCTCATCGCAGGCAGGGTACATTTCCAGGACGAGTCTCTGCTCAACCCAAGCATCGTCTCAGTCCGCCCAAAGAACAAACCCGTCGAAACCGCAGCGACAAAACCTACCGTCTCAGCAACCGACCTTACAAATCTTCTCCCCACGACAGCTCGTCTCCTTCTCCTATCAGCCTACCTTGCCTCCCACAATGCAACTCGCCACGACCTTACTCTCTTCTCAACATATCACCACGGCCGCAAGCGTCGCCGCGGTGGTATTGTTGCGAGGGGCGCTACTCGTACAAAGCACCGAAAGATTGCGCGCAAACTCCTGGGCGCGCATGCCTTTGTTCTTGAGCGAATGATGGCCATTTTCGCTGCCGTAAGGACTGAGTGGGCGGATGGGACCTCTGTAGGCGCAGCTGGAATGGACGGAGATGTAGCTATGGCTATATCGACGCTTGCGAGCCTGCGACTGTTGACGAGGGTGGGAGGCGCAGGAGATGTCATGGATAGAGGAGGCAAGTGGAGGATTAATGTTGCATGGGAGGTGATACGAGGAATAGGAAGAAGTATAGGAGTTGAGGTTGAGGAGTGGTTGATAGATTAATACCCAAAGCATAAGAGCGCCAGGAAGGGCATGTTATGTTAATTAAAGCAAGTAGTATATGCCGAGCAAACGTTTTACTCCATAGCGAGCACACGGCTCAGGCCGTGAACGCAGAATCCTCTATCCTAAATAGCCCAGCATTATCATTCCATATCCACGTAATGATACATACATTGTGCCCAACACCTCCTGGAAAGGGAGCGAAGGGTTTCGCAAACATCGTTGTGTGTCTCGTCTCACAAAAACGCCAACCCATGATATGCCATACAGGAATTCAAAGCCCTTCATCTAGATATTGGGACATAAAACAGCATCAACTCCTTTACATGAGAAACTTGAGCTCTCAAATCTTTTTAGTTTGATCGAATTCGAAACACCAAACCCACACACCAGAAATGCACAATCTAACACGCACTCATGACGAAAGAATATCAAGCGACACCGGCAACCCGGTCACCAGGCTGCCATGTGTCCTCTTGCTTGGTACCAGGAGGGAGCCAGCCTACGTTGCTGTTGCCCGGGGTACGGCTGCGAGGTACGCCGTCATCTGTCTTCTTAGAATCTTCTGCTGCAGATGGGCGACCAAAGTAACCCTCGTGGTAAGGATACTGCGGGTTGAGCTCGGTACTTTGAGGAGACTCCATTATAGTTGAAGGGCGCAGGCCGTTGCTTGTAATAGGCAACAGTGACGAACTCTTGCTTTGCATCGACTGTGCCTTTTGATCGGCTTTGTTGCCCGATTTTGTTCGGTCATACAAGTACAGACCCAAGAAGGTGAGAGCAATGCCCACACCTTGGAGAGGGGTTGTAGGACTCCTGAACCATACCAGAGCCAGAACAATAACAAAGACACGCTTGATGAGACTGGCAACCGAATAGGTAACGGGAGAAACAATGGATAGAAGGATAAAGGCGAGAATGTTCTGGCCAAAATGAAAGACACCGTTGAAGACAAATTCGAGCGTGAGTCGTCCATGGTCCATTGCGTTGGGTTGTTCGTTCAAATCAATCGAACCCTCACGGTAGAGGTTCATGAGGAGAGCGAATCCTTCAGACCAAAGCCAGATAGGCAATGTGAGGACAAAAGCCATACCGGAAGAATAGCAAAGCAGGTTGAGCTTGTCTAATTTCTTTGGCAATGAATGCGGCGACTCAGCCTCCGCCTTGGCAGCCTCGTTAAAGAGCTTCTTGGAGAAGATGTTTTGCGTAACAAAGATGACAGTAGCCAAAAGGGCATGGATAACACCCATAAGCTCTCCTCCGTAGGTGGCCTTGCCCGAGCAGGCCAGCATGACACCGAGTGTCAGAGGGATCAGAGACAGGTATGTGGTTCTGGGATATCGAATGTCGTACACGATTCTATAAGCGAGAACGGTGAAGAGGGGTGAAAGACCCTTGATGGTGTGGACGAGTGACACGGGGATCTTTGAGGTTGCTGTCGAACTGAGGAGGTGGCCTCCGATCTGGAATGCGGCTAGAGGAAGAGTCGTTCGAATAACATCGCGGGTGGGCTTTCGAATCGGATGCTTAAGAGCCGCGATCTTGGTTCGCATGATAGGGAAGATAGTCGCAAGCCAAGCCATAAAGACACATAATGACGATACGAAGGCGAACTGGACCAGCGTCAAGGTGGCAGGCTTGTCAAAGGCTATCAATATGGACTTTGACGAGGTGTTTGTAAGGGCAGACGAAGTGTACCACAACACGCACAGGATCTGTGTAGCGCAACATCAGGTCAGCACTTGGACTGGTAACGAACTCTTTACTTTGGTTTGGGACTCGGCAAGGGCGGGCGTACAATGAGCTTTGGGGAGACGGGGGCGCGCAGGGCATCAGCGATCTCGTGGGCGTTTTGGCTAACACTGCCATTGCGACCTCTTATTGTGCGAATGGCGTCAGTAAGGCTCTTTTGTCGATTGTGCCCTCGGGGCCCCGTTGACCAGCCGTTATCTGATCTCGAGACCGGTAGCCATCGATCTGAAGAACGAGGCGCGCCGTTTGCCCAGCCGGGAGGGTTCGCTGAGTGTGAGTCGCTCAGAGGCGGATCGATGAAGTCGGGGAACTTTTCCATCACAAGAGTGAGTGATAAGCAAGGAGAGGACGAGGGAGATTAATCGCGAGGTTTGACGGCGCAGTGGCCAAAAGATGAGGTTGCGTGGTCAATTAGACTCGACTCGATTCGATTTGATTCGGTTTGACAACGAGCGACGGGCGAAGAGGCAGTGTTCGGTGAGTCGTTGTTGCAATTATCGACGGAAACGTATGCTCATTGCTTATCGAGGGCGATTCGTAATGTGCTATCTCGCAAGTACCTGAGGGTGTAGGCCAAGACGCGAGATGCAATGAGAATGACGAGGCCAAGCCTGAAGAAGTGAATAACCAAAGCGGAAGCGAGTGAAGACAGCAGTTGAACAGAGCTACTCTATGTTGTAAAAGAGTAGATAGAGACTGATCGCAGCAGGTCGGAAAGAGAAAAAAAAGAATGCCAAGTTACAATAAAGTACTGGAAGTAGCTTCCCTTGGATGGTTGTTCACGTCAAAGTGGGAATGGTCCAAGTGGGATAAGCAAGGTACATCCTATAATTAAATCAAGGGGCGCCAATGGGATGGCGGGTAGATTGCACACGGGGGGTTTACAGGGGGGCATTCCCTTGGGACCTTCTGTAATAAGTCTGTAACTAACATTACGTGGCTTGCCCGGACTTTCTTACTGCTGTGGTAGTATGGACCGTATGTATTATCTCAATAAATTAGCCACGTCGTAGATCCTTTTTATAAATCTAGGTTGTTAATTAGGTAGCTAAGATAAGTATTATATTAGTACTAAAATATTAACTACTAGGATTTCTTAGGAAAAGGTATCTACAGAGCGTCGCTAATTTATTGAGATAACGGTACCTATATCTGCACCCGCGGTTAGACCGACAGCCGCCCCTTTAGCCGCCTCGAGCCGCGATCGGCTTCACATGAGCTAACCAGGTCAGGTAAGCTTGACAGGACAAACAGACTTTTGGATCGTCGCGCAAAAGCGTATCAGTCAAACCAATTTCTAAGTTAGCGCATTGAACCGTTCATTTGCTTCAACCTCACTTTTCCTTCAAACACCCTTGTTTTGTTTATTGGGTATGAGCAGGGAGCCTAAACAATACGTCCTCGCACTCGCCGGTTTATACGCCCTCTTCCAGCTCACGACCCAAGTCTCCAATCCAGCCGCGAGTAAAAGACATTACCTGGTCGCGACGCCACCGTCGCCAGCTTCGGATCACCATGGCGGCCCCCAAGATGACCAAGAATCAGATGCGAAGGGCCAAGAAGAAGGAGCAGAAGAAGGCCCAAGCAGAGGTGCGCCAGCTTCTCTTCTCGTTGCGACGTCACGTACTAACCGACGCGATACAGGCTGCCACCGTCGAGACCGAGGAGTCAACTGAGGCCACCAAATCTGAACAGAACGACACCGAGTCCACGACGAAAGACCTCGAAGTCAAGAAGGAGTCGACAACCGAAGATGCCGCCCCAGCCGATGGTCTTGCGATCGAGTTCGATACCGATACCTTGGAAGAAGAGGATCCCGCATATGCCATGTACAAGGACATCTTCAGCAAATTCGGCGCGTCAATGGAAGAGGACGAGATTGCCAAGGAAGCCAATGCCGGTAACCAAGGGACAGTATTCTATGCCGATGACGACGAAATTCCCGACGAAGACGAGGAGAATGCCGGACAACCCAAACTATCCAAGAAGAAGAAGAAGCAGCTCAACAAACTCTCCATCGCAGAGCTCAAGGCTCTCGTCAAGATTCCCGAAGTGGTAGAATGGCAGGACGTGTCTTCCTCGGATCCTCGACTGCTTGTCCAGATCAAGGCTCAGCGAAACGTCGTGCCAGTACCAACTCACTGGTCCTTAAAGAGAGAGTACCTGTCGTCCAAGCGAGGTATCGAGAAGCCACCTTTCCGACTTCCCCAATTTATCGCAGAAACAGGCATTACCGAGATGCGCGATGCCGTCCTCGACAAGCAAGGAGAACAGTCGTTGAAACAGAAGCAGCGCGAACGTGTTGCTCCCAAGATGGGCAAGCTTGATATCGACTATCAAAAGCTCTATGATGCCTTCTTCCGTTTCCAGACCAAGCCTGAGTTGACACGATTTGGTGAGGTTTACTATGAAGGCAAGGAGTCTGAAGTAGATTATCAACATTTCCGACCGGGTGATCTCACTGAGGGTACAAAGGAGGCCTTGGGAATGCCCCCTGGCGCACCACCACCATGGCTCATCAACCAACAACGGTTCGGCCCCCCTCCATCCTATCCAACTCTGAAGATCCCAGGTCTAAATGCACCACCACCTGCTGGAGGCTCGTGGGGTTTCCATCCCGGTGGCTGGGGTAAACCTCCAGTTGATGAGTTTAACAGGCCTTTGTTCGGTGGTGATGTGTTTGGTCTTGCGGCGCAGAACGGCGGACAAGGAGGGGCACAAGTGCTCACAGGGGCCGGTGAGCCTGTCGAGAAGAACTTGTGGGGTGAGCTGCAACCCCGAGAGGAGGAATCAGAAGAAGAGGAAGAAGAGTCAGATGAAGAGGAGGAAGAGGAAGAGGAGGATATCCCCGGTGGACACGAGACTGCCAGCGGTCTTGAGACTCCTGGTGGTTACGCCAGCACAATGCAGCCCGAGTATGGACAAGGCGTTGAGACATCCATCGCTGGTGAGATGGATCTACGTAAGGAACGTCGTGGTTACGACACAGAAGAGTCAAGCGCTCCTCGGTCCGCCTACACCGTCCTGCCAGAGCGTCATGTTCGCGCCGAAGGCTTCTTTGGCAGCGACAGGGTATACGATCTCAAGCAGGCTCAAGCAGCGCAGCGAGCAGGCGTGCCTGTTCTCGGCGCTGATGACGACACGCGTAAGCGCAAGAAGCCTGGTGATATCGACGTTGCTCTCGACGTTGACTCCTTACACAACAACGATGGCATCAGCAAGGATGACCTGCGGCGTAAGTTCGAGGAGGGTAAGAAGGAAGAGGGCATTGGAGCCAAGTGGGCATACGACGATGACCTGAGCGAGATGATTGCCCAGGAGAGCAGGAAGAGACAGAAGACGGAGGCTGAGCGTAATGAGAAGCGGAGGGAAGGCAAGAGCAGATATTAATTAGCTGGCCGTTGATAGTTGTCAGAAGCGTACCATTGATAGGAATTGGGGTCGGTAACTAGGCGTTTTTATCTCTTGTTTAATGAAGAGCAGCTTGAGAGCTTAAATAGGACGAATATCATGTTTCTTGAGATTTGAAAAATGCTCCAAGGGGATGGGTGTAGAGTGAATATCAAATGTTGTGCCTCATGGATAGTTCTTTGGTGATGTGCCAATATCGGGTTACTAATCTTGCGGACGGGCCAGCAGAACTGAAAGACTTTGATGAGCACCTCATGCCTCAGAACAGTGTTTGACAGTCAAGATTGAGCTATGGTTTGTTTCTTTAGTATCACAGTGTTTCTTGGGTTGCCGAAACACGCTACCCAGGCAGGTATTGTGTTTGACTCTTGAGATACGGGTACAGAGAAGCACATTTTCCCAAGAACAATTTCTCAGAGATCTAAATGTTTTCTATGAAAGAATAAGCCAGTCTGTTGTCTGAGGCTCAAGCCCAAGCCTTGTTGTTTTGTATGGTCATGCCATTTATGCCCTTGGTCCTTGGACTTGTATGCTCGTCTTCTCGGCACCCTGTGGGCTGTTCTACGAAAAGAATACGCGTAGTAGTCACGGTATTCTAGTTTCTGGTACCTTTGCTCCAGCCGTATTTGTGCACGCTTTTGTCGTTACCTTATCCGTGAGCATTGTCCATTTGGAGTGCCTGTACGGTGCATCTATGGCTTAGACAGGCTTACAGAGGGTGCGAAGTATCACGCAATTGATCACTGGAACTCGACAAACGATGGTGATGTGTACTGGCTTTCACTCAAAAGCACCGTATCGGAGACCCAGGTTGTCTATACCAACTCTGAGAGTTTCCTCAATTGTCTATTTAGGTTCCATGTAATAGACTTCTCGTCCCCTCAGGGAAACACCTCCTAGGTAGAGAATGGCTGTATCTGTATAGCTGTGCCTCAGCTGTATTCACGGGGGAAGAGCCAGTGCTATCTTATATACTGTCCGATTATACTTCAAAGGCAAAGCTACGAGTTGATGTGTAAGAATGTTGGTTCCTCTGCACTGCGCTGTGTTGTTTATGCACATATGCGAAAGTTTAGCGTGACCAGTTATTGAGGCCAACACATACTCCAAAAAAGAATAATAGGGAGAGGATAACGAGCAAAAAGAAGAGAGAGAGAGATTTAACGAAAAACATACAACAGCGGGGATTCGCTGGTCGTCACCGACCCAACTACTAATCCGCCGGTTAGTGGCTTGACTATGGGAGAGCGGACGGGATCCCGTATTTTCCACTACCTATGGTCGTATGTGCTAGACAGACGTGACAAGCTAGCTTATAACCACCCGTTGAAGTAGAGCAGAGTGCATCTGAGTTGGCGGAAAACAAGACATGTCGCGGGTTTCGAGAGTATCGAATCATCAAGTTGGTGTGGCTTGGAAAGGAGAGGGGTAAGTTGGGTCGATCTTATTGATCCATATGCTCGCTCATGTTGTTTAAGCTTGTCGGAGAGCACCAACTTGGGAGGCAACATGCTCAAGCAGCTTTACAATAAGTGCAAAGACACTTGTAACATTTTGTTTATTGGCCCATATTGCGCTAATTGTTCAATTCTTTAGTGTTTCGTCGGATCTTCTGCGTTGCGAATAGTACAGTAGTTGGTCATATCATACCTACTAGCCTGTACCCCAACTCTTGGTGTCTATCCATTTTACAGGGAAAATTTGTGTAAATTTATTAGATTGCAATTATTTTGGTAGTAAAGTATAAAAGGGGTGTATTGCTTATTCGGGTGCTAGACTTGTCACATTAGTCGTGCAAATTTGTTAGTTTGGTGTGACTTTGTTTGCAATGGTTGGCGAGATTTCTTCTCATGATGCATCCATGCCTCCTTGGGCTTGGTGGGCAACAACTAATTGCATTCGAGGTCACTGCTTTACTATTTACTCCAGGTACCTGCTTATAATTTGTGGCTTAGGTATGTTCATGTTGTTAACAATATTATATCTTCTTCGGAGAATTCCCTGTTCCCCATGTCATGTCATTGCTTACTCCTGGCGCAACAACTCATGAGCGCGTCGACAGCGAGGTTAACATGATGAAACAACCACGTCCTGTATTCATCCTTAATACCATACCTACATACGAGTATTCTGGTCTAAAAGTCTATGCATCACTGTTTATGGCAATTTTCCTATGCTGAGACATCCTAACAACAATACCCATTCAGCTCATGATGGGGCCATCATTCCAACGCACCGCGAACCGTGTCAACTTAGAACAATCATGCACAACGCTTTTTCCGACTGTCCAAGATTAATACATTATCACGAACTCGGGTTTATGTTGCTGTCTCCACCCGTTCTGCCATCACATTGAAGCACCTCTACACTCTGCAAGATGCTCTCAGTAGCAAGTAACCATAAAAACGTACAAAATTCGTAACGCCCTGTAAATACCTTTTCCCTAGTAAATCCTAATTTTAGTATTAATGTCAGATTCTTATTTCTATTTGAGCTAATTAGTAGCCTAGAATTAGGTAAAAATGGTCTATAGGATATTACAAACTTTCTGAGTCTTTACGGTAGTACAGGGTCATCACCACAAACCACTGGTTCAGATGGGCTGCATTCTCCTGAGAATAGGACAGGGCCTGACAGAGGGACTATTGTGTCGAAAGGAGCTCTGATTCACGATAATCAGGGGCCCCAAATTGCTTCTCTCTTTATAAACCGCACCTCGACCCAGACAGAGAATCAAATTATTTTCCCTCTTCCTTTTGTAGAACGACTACACACTTGAGTATTCATAGGCGGTTCATTTGACATCTGCTCCTGTTGATAAACACAGTATGTTGCTATCATTCTTATAATCGCGTCCTGAACAACCCATCACAAACGTGTGCACCGCAAGATGGGAGGACACCTAGACTGGGGATTAAATTAATGACAGTATTAATTGAATACATCGGTGTCGGCGTATCATGATCACATGTGTAAGAACGCACCGTGAATACACTAATCCTGTGGCTTGCTGTTATCCCATCACGTCGTGCCTCAATGAGGGCATCAGAAAGGGCGAACCCATCAACTGAGCAACCAGGGCTGAACTTTACGAGCATATATGCCAAGTTTGATCCTTAAAGCCATGGCCTTTGGTTCTAGTGGGTAATATAAGCTGCATAGCTGCTTGCAAGTATATGAAAAATGCACTCTCGTCTTTCTAGCTCTTGCTGGAGACTGCGGAACCGCATCACCAAAGCAACGTATACTCGAGATGTTCGAAACCTGAATTATAATTAAGAGAGAGCCTCTTTCTGCGTGTATACTAAAGGAAATCCCGATGCAGCCCATTGACATGCCTAGGGACGCTACTGTAGAATCAAACCACCAATCTGATGCTTTGAATTTTCGAGCAATAATGCATCCATTAAATGGAACACTTTGGCCACTGGCAGAATGCACAGCCCGAGACCGTTTCGATGACATATATATTGGCCACCTTATCCGTGCTGTGGGTGTTGTGCGGATGGTCATACGTCTAGGTTTGTTTATGTTAGAAGGGTGGCATTAACAACAAATACGCCTGGCTGGGAGGTCGCATTGCTTACATATATATTTAATTAGTCCGGTTAACATGATAATATCCAGTAAAGATTCCGTCTGCCGTCAAAGCTGTTTGTTCGTCATCACCCGCCTGTCACCTACTCACGCTGATTCACTCAAGCCGTACGTAGCCTTTATCTTCACGACTGTCACCAGGGACACACACAAACAACAGAACAAAGCTGGTATAATGGTATAATACAGACCACCGAAATTGCATGCAGGCTGCTTCGAAAGAGTGAGCCGCCAAAATCCAAGCACCTACACCCCAGAAATGATCCAACTTCTCCCTGGGCTTCCTAGCAACCCTTATCAACCGACTCCATGCATGCCTTCTCATCAGTGTTCATTCCCATCAAGCGCCGAAACGACCAAGGTAAAAATAGAATTAATGCCAGCCTTCCCCTCACAATAGATATCTCCCAGGTTTTCTATCTCCCGCCACAAATCATGCGACGGCTCTTGAAGTGCCTTTTATACCACAACCTTGTCATAGAGCGACGGCTCTTCACTTCTTCTCAAAGGCCAACGTTTCGGTCTTAGCTTTTCGGGGCCTGCCTTTCCTTCTCTTGGCTGGAGGTTCAGTTTCATCAGATCCTACAACAGCCGCAATTGCACGTGTCTTTCTCAGCGCTTGACGCGTAGTCATCGGGTGGGAAGCTTCTGCGCTTTTCGGTTCCGAACTGCTTGCTTTATGTCTTTTCGGGTTTCCTGGCCTCACTTCCGGCATGCTCTGTAATGATGAGGACACCCCGCTCTAGGAGGTTACTTCAGCTTCGTTACACTCATTGCAAAGCCATTTGGGACGAGTCACTGGAATGACGGCTGACTTCTCGATACAGCTAGCATGGTAAAGTCGATGCGAGCATTTCTGTAGACTTGTTAGCACCAGTTTAGCTTCTAAACTGTACCTGCATTACCTTGTTTGAGCAGATTAATAGCGAAGGCCCCCCAAGCACGGGGAGCTGACACACTCTGCACCCATTCGAGCCTTTCATAATTTGCGAAGAGCGAGGTGACTGCTTTAATGGACTGTCGGTCGTCTTGTTGCCATTCATCTGCACATCTCCACCAGTTTTCAGCTGAGCTCGTGCATCCTCGATAAGCTTCGCGGCTTTGTCAAGGCACTGGTCATCCAGCACATCCCGCGCTATCAAAACACACAAGTGTTTGCTGTACTCGTTCATTCGATGACCCGCAGCCACCAGCCACGACGCATTCTCCTTGACAAACTTGACCCAAGCCCGTCTGAAATACGCTTCCGAGGTGGTATTTTCTTCCAGAAGAAATGCATCCCATTTGCGGATGTACTCCTTCTCTTCTTTCGAAACATCAGAGAATTCGCCAATGTCCTCGCGATGCTTCTGTTTTAACCATTCATTGTCGACTACAGGTTTTGGAAACTCCTCGCCTGGTTTAAGGCGAGCCTTACTAACTGAGTCGAAGAGAGGCTGGGACGACTTTGGGATGACGATCTTCTTTTTGGGTCGTGGAACTGTTGGTTGTACTGCTTTAGCAGACTGTGTAGACTTATTGCTAGACTTTTCGAAGAGTTGTCTTGCAGTGCTGGATCCGAGTGGGGATCGCACAACATCCTCAGTATTGTCTGGACCAAAGCGTGAAGTAACCCAGGAATTATCGCCATCGTTGTAAGCCTCCGGATCGAATGGTTTTGTCGGCCTTCCAAGCTGCAATGTCTTGTTAGGTGAGCCCGCAGAACCCGAAATACGGGTAACACGAAACAACGGCCCTTGACTCGTTGTTTCTAATGCATAGTCGTAATTCGGATGGTAATCCCTCAGATGAGCCCGTAATAACTGCAACGAGTCATTCAGGCAGCTGCAGGTCAGACATCGCCAAGAGTCTAGGTGAACAGGCTCATCGATCGGTGGCAAGTACGTAACGCGACCCTCAGTTTGTCCAGCTTTGCCCCGGGGCTTGCGTTCTTTTCCATGGGCTTGCGCAGTGAGTACTTTGAGGTTGTATTGCTTGTTGTTTCGTTTTCGCAGTGCTCGGTTTGGGGTATGATCGCCCTCTAGTTCTTCCTCCAGATCATGTGAAATGTCATGCGAGGAGTCCTCCTCTTCAACATGCCCGTTCACACCATTTGTCTCATGTGCACCGTTCACGCCGTCAAGTTCATGCGCGACTCCATTAATACCATTGATGCCATTTACAACATCCATGCCATGATCATGGTCGAGACCATTGACGCCGTTGACGCTGCTGGTGCCGTTGACGCTGCTGGTGCCATTGATGCTGTTGGTGCCATTAATGTGGTTGATGCCGTTGGTGCCATTGATTTTGGGAATATCATTTGCAACGTCGATACCATTGGTGGTGGCGTCGATAATGTCTCCAGACTCGGGCGGACTGGCGCTATCAAGTTGGTCATCGGAAATGGGTTCAAGAAGCCCGTTGGTGTAAATTTCGAAGTCTGAGTCGAATGCGGTGATGCAGTTTTTGGCAGTTTTATCAACTGTCCGGCGTCCTGTTGCCCATTTCAATTCCACGTCCATGAGGTAGTCGGTCAGACGTTCAGGTCGTTGTGGGTGGAAACCGGTTGTGAGTTTGATGGGTTTCTTGAACCTGCCAAACACCTGTGAAAACTCGCTATGCAGAACCCAATTCTGCTTGGCGACTTCGGGGAAAGGTCCTTGCTGAAAGCCCAGTTCGTGGGCTTTCAGAGGTGGCCAAGTGCCATCATTAATTGAAGATATGTCAACGTCCAATCTGTATGAAGTTGAGAAGTCATGAGACTGGTCATCTTGCCTGTTGACCAGGATGCTTTCATCGGGGACAATGAAGGGCTTATGTGGTCTAACGTAGGCAATCCGATGAGGGCCAGCTGGATTTGTGTGAGAAACTATGTCGCAGCTCTGACTGCTGCGATAGAGAATATGATTGAAGCCACCACTCATATCAGAAACGGTGATTTGACACTTGGCCTTGGTGGTGAGAACATCCTCGGTTGGGGGAGCTGCGTTGAGAGGTCGAACCTTCTTAGAGTCTTTGTGAAAAATCTTGTGAACCTCAATACGCAGGGCATTGCGATTTTCTGTATCGACTGGTAAAGCATCGTCGCGGGACTTGGATGCTGAAAGCCGCCGACGCTTTTGCGGAGGACCATTGTCATCCTGACTTTTTGGCGTGGAAAGACTCCCGCCCATATTGCTCGCGTTATGAGCAGCCTCCCAGTTGCGCTGAGTGAATGGTGTAGTCCTTGTGAAAGACCTTTTCTGGGCCATGGTGAATGTCTTGAAAGGAGTGTGATTCCGCAAGCAACCCAGAGAGAGCTCGGTTCTGCTGGAAGAAGTTGCGGAAGGCGGCAGTCAGTAGTGGTAGTTGAGAATAGGCGAAGAAGCGAATATGTTTGCTGACGAGACCGACCGCATGAGACGCAACGGTAGGTGGGTATGTGATTGTGGTGGATGAGTGCAAACAAGGCGCAATTAATTAGTTTAATAGTTGATGGCCTTTACGCTCATTGTTGATGGCCTTTGTTGTCGTCATGCAAACGGGTGAGATGTGTTTGTCAGAGTATGTAGATGTAGGTAGTGTAGGGGAAAATGACGGTTGAGAAAAGCCAGTGAAATAGAGTGAGAGAGACGGATGAAGACAAATGCGAGGAAGCAGTGACGCCACAAACTGCAGAATTAGACCGGGTAGAGGAAAGCGAAAAACGCGGAATAAAGAAGAGCAGCAAGCAACAATAAAGAGGAGCGTCTTGAAAAAGAACGAACAACAATAGGTGAGTTGAGTATTGTTTGTTGCGTGGCCTGGAGAGAGGGTAGCTCTTTGTGCTGGTTTGGATGTAAATAATAAATGAGTTAAGGAGGAGAAGAAACCCGGTCGCGTGTGGTAGGTAACAATAGAAAGAAAGGGCCACCGTAGGTAGTTTCAGTGCAGTGCCCGCAGTGCAGCGCAGTGCAGTGCTGAAATGTTTGCTGTCTGTAGGTGGCTGCCACTGTCAATTCCGCGAACCTTGTCTGATTCAAAGTCTGGCGCGCCGCAGAGTTAAGAATTATTGGTGCACTCTATTGCATCAAAAGGAAGAAAAGAAGAATAGGCGAGAATGAGGCCTGTAGAGCGTCCTCATGAGAAGGAACCTAGCGACGAGCGGGACCTTGCTCTTGCTGACGGTTGAGTGACAATGAGATCGAGAGCGCGGCAAGAGACGCGTGCCAGTGGCAGGTGAAGGAGCAGCCCAGCCCTGTCTCGTGGAGATTCTATCGCGACTCCCACTGGAGCTTAGCGTCATGCCTGGAAAGTCGCGGGACACCCACCATTCAGAGGCAGACGCCTAGCGGGGCGGGGACAAAGACCCCCGAGCTGGATCCGCCGCCCGTTCACACCGCAGCGAATTAAAGACAACGACTTGCCAGCTGGAAATTATTATGCATCGAGGCGGGTGCTTGCCCCTTTAGCCTTTTGTTAAGTGCAAATGTAACAGGCAAGTTTCTAATCATAGAACACCATAAAGTTGGATTATTGTTTGCTACAAGTTGTATATGTCTGCTCCCCATCTTGATCCGGGTTTTCTTTGCTTGATTTTGGTTGCTTCACTTCTCAAAATCATCCAGACAACCTGTTCCACAACCACACAGTATCCCACCCATGATTATGCATGTAGACGGAGTGCCAGGGCCCCTTTAGCCTCACTGTTGAATGCATCCATGGATTTGGCGATCCATCATGAGATGGGAAGGGCCATCATGGCTTGTCGCTGGCGACTCATCAACATTGTAAAGGATATGCAATATGGCATTAACATGTTCCCGTTCCGGATGCCTCATTTGGAGCGGTATTTATTGTAGGAAAATCAAATGTCTGCTTTCCGTGTCATCCACCCACCCCATGGTGAGAATGAGTGTGATTTTGGAGGCAGAGGCAGAATCCATTTCCTGTGCAGGTACAAAAGTTGAGTGCGACCAAAACCCTCAACAGCATGATGAAATACAAAAACAGAAGCAATAAACAGCATCAAGAAGGACTACAAAACATTTTCATATTTCATAAAATTTCGCTATTCAACTTTTCTCTGCCATTTCTTGTCCCTCTGAAGAGCAGCCCACATGTGGTACAGTATTGGATTAGTAGCCTTGCCGCACCTAGCTACCTATGAGCGTCTATGATTGGCTGGACATCTTGAATCTCCCACCCATTAGAAAAGAACAGGACAAACAGTTAACAGAAGACCTTATACTTGTCAGAAATGTCAATTTCTGATTTCATGAAGGCTTTTTAGTATGGAATACATCTATCCCAATTGTTTTGGCTGCAATCGTGGATACAGAAAAGGCCTGTGGTTCTTGCTTCCATGTACCGTATTATCTCAATAAATTGGCCACGCCCTGTAGATACCTTTTCCCTAAGAAATCATAATATTTAGGACATTTAGAATATTTAGTGCAAATATTAGATTCTTGTTCTTATTTTAGCTAATTAGTAGCCTAGAATTAGGTAAAATGGATCGACGAGGCGTGGCCAATTTATTGAGATAATACGGTACAGTGCTAACGCAAGGCTGTATTTCAGCGGGCAACACCCAAGTTCGATCTTGCCCCTCCAATCCCGACCCGACTCCCGGTACATCACCTTTGAAGGTACAATCCATCCGAACTTGCGCCAACCATCAACAAACAACCAACAACAAACAGTCTTGACCACGATTTGGTATATGTATGTAGGTTGAATACCTACATGAATCTGAGTCTGTATATATGTCGCTAACAAAATAACCACAGGAGGCGCGCACAAGATGGTTCGTACCCGAGCCGCCGACCACCAGAATGATGCATCCTCCCGTCGCAATCCACCACAACCCTCCCGCACGCATCCTACCCGGCTATCAACACGTCCACAGCGGTCGCAAAGGGCTTCCGTACACTACAATGAGTCTTCTGAGGGTGAGGGCGACGATTCCGACTCTTCCTTGAGCAGCCTCCACGATGAGGCGGGGAGCGAGTCGGACCCGGACCAAGAGACCCAGTTCGAATCACAATCGCGTCGAAGCAACAGAACGAGGGTATTGAGAGGTACGGCCGTACCCGCAAGAAGCGGTGGCCGGCGGAGCGCTCGACAGGCTGCCATGTTTCAGGCCGAAGTCGATGCTGAGCCTACAGCCTCAGTTGCTGCTACCGAAAGACCAATCTCACGGAGGCAAGCCCCAAGGAGACAGACAAGAAAACGAACAAAACCGCCCCAAAATAGAGCAAGGTTTTCGAAGAAGCGCCGGGTATCTGTTGAGGCTGCCGAGATATTACCACAGGGTGTTATTCCAGATTGGACGAGCCCACAGATACCCTACGCGGCCTGGACTGATATCTTCTACTACGCGGCCATGGCAGGCGATGACCTTGACGTTAACTGGCTGATAAGTACTGCCACGACTTGCAAGGCATTTTCGGAAGCTGCTTTGACCGCTATTTACCGCTGTCCACCTCTTGTCACTACAGGAAAGGCCAAACGGTTCGCGGCTTTACTGGATCGCCCGCCCTCTGAGACTCGTTTCAATTATCGCGCCAAAATCGAGACTCTTCATGTAGATGTTCATATTTTGCCCCAGACATTGTTGCCTCGAATAATTCACTTGCTCCCACGGCTAAAAGAAGTCATTCTCTACACGCAATCTGACCAGCCACCATACAGACAGCTGGATCAAACTGTGAGATGGCAATACACCACAGAGATATTTCACGCCTTGAGGCCAAGCTCCCTGCAGCCCGACCAAACTCATGTCGAGGAAAAGAAGTTCCACACGGCCTTGAAAAGCTGGGAGTGGAGCGGAAGCCTGCTAGGAGGGCCTGTGGCCACAATGAATGATGTTGCCCGTATCCACCAGGAGCCTTCGTTCGCTCATCTCACCAAACTGAGCTTCACCAACCTCCAAGTCCCATCACTCTATAAGCTCGGGCCCAAATGTGGAAATGAGGAGCGAGAATTGGAACTGTACAAGGAGGATGGGGTCTTCATTGAGTCGATTGCTGAGGCGATTTCGCAGTTGAAATCGCTTCAACACCTGATGTTCGAGTCATCGACTGTCATGAATGATCGGCTTCTTCCCCTCTTACCAAAGGACCTCACTCATCTCTCCTTGATCAATTGCTGGGAAGTCAAGTCGGATGAGTTTATGCCGTTCCTGCACAGCCACGGGAGACACCTACACAGTCTGAATTTGTCGCACAACCAGTCTCTAGACATGGTCTTCTTGACCACTCTGGCGGCTGCTTGCCCTAGTCTAGAGGAGCTGTACATGAACCTCTCATATTTTCGCCATCATGACTCCCGATCCTTTCTAAATAATGATGCCGACCCTTTGTACGATCAAGTATTGTTGCCACATGAAAAACCGGAGTGGCCATCAAGCCTGAGGGTCATTGATTTTGAGCACATTCGACATTGGAGTGTTGAAACAGCCGAAATGTTCCTCGAGTCTCTCATAAATAATGCCGGTTCTCTGCCCAATCTCCGTCATCTTGCAGTCAAAACGATGCTCAACATACCCTGGAAGGACCGTGCAAATATGCGCCACGAGTGGCGGCGTAAGCTAGATAGAGTCTTTCTTCGCCCGTACGAACCACCACAAAGATTTTACTCTTTACGTCAAACACAAGACGAAGAGGTACCTCAAGTATCAGAGAGTACAAAGAAGTCAAAGCGTCTCTCTGACGGTCCTGCTCGGCGAAGTAGTCGTCTTGCGGCACATTCTGACTCCGACTCGAGGCACAGCACCAACTCAAAGGGACTCCGTAGTTCGCTTGGCCGACCAACATATGCGGAGCCCGAGACAGACGAGAACGAATTCGATTCTGATGATGATGACGATCAAGCGGGTAGTCCCGCATCCAGTCAGAACGAGGTCGAAGGCTCCGACACAGAGGCCAAGAAGCCTGCAAGCTTGACAATTCAGGGACGCTGCACCACTGTCTCTATTGTCTTTGATAACCAAAAGCCTACTGAACTGCAATACGGCATGGAAGACTTTATGGACGACGACCGTGCTGAGTCAGATGACGAGTGGGATGGTGACCACGAGGAAGAAGAAGATGCAGTTTTTGTTTGGCGTTAGGCTAAGCAAGGCTTGTATGATGATTGATCACGTAAAATTGAAGGAGATTTTTATGGACATCACTAGATTATTCTAATTCTTAGCTCTTCAAGATCCATATTTTGGTAGTATTGGGGTACATGTGTTATGATACCTAGCCTTTCCCTAGCTTAGGTAGCTGATGTTTACAGAATTATATGATGAAGACATACCATATCGACTCGAAAAGTTCGCTGCGCCCTTAGATCCTTTTTACCTAAGAAATCATAACTTTTAGTATTTTAGTACTAAGATAATACCTATCTTAGCTAATTAACAGCCTGAAATCAGCCAACAGGGATCCACGAGGCGTGACCAATTTATTGAAATAACGGTATATGATGAAGACATACTGTAAGAATTGTCCCGGGACAATTTAGTGTGATTTCACTCTTCCCTGTCAATATACATTATCCTGGTCTACACATGTAGAAATTAATAATTCTGAATCTCTGATTAGCATTGGTCTTGGTTTCAATATGCAGGTAGCCGATACTGAGATTCGTCTTGTTCTCTGACACGAAACACCACCCAATGGCAACAACAGCAAACATAACATGACCACGACCACACCCATTTCACGGCAGTATGTATGCAGCTTAACCTGGGATTCTCTAGATTCAGTCTATAGTTCAATATCATGTTGCCCGAGTTTGCGTAATACTAGACAAGACCTTGGACCCTTTTACAAAACACCGTTGTTGATCAAGACGAGCCAATGGAGGGTAAACATCTCTCGCACAGTTTACCTACAGTTTCTTCTTCATAATGGTATCTTGATGTGTTTAATCAAGTACAGAACAACCCGTGGCCTCATTTACATATAAATAGCTCCGCGTGGACAACCGGAAAAATTCAAACTCGTCATTTCTCCCTCGTGGACTTGGTTGTTGATAACTTTGTACGTACTGTCGGGACTGTGTGGGGTTTTGCATAATAGACTGTACGCGATTCTCAAACCCCCTTGTATGATCGATCGGTCTGATTGACGGTGTGAGAAATAGTGATTTTTTAAATATTTGATTTGAATTATCTGTCATTGGAAAATATTGGTTTGGATTGTTGAAGTGTTATTCGTGTGAGGGTGCCCGCCCTTCATGGACACAAGATGACCCTCACATCATCTCACAGGCTAATCCGTGCCAATATGTTTTTGCTACGCGTAGATAATAACATGGAGCTGAATGTATACAATAAACGAGACACATCATGATTACTATCTACATATCTCATACAGTTGTTGTACAAGCAAGAGGTCTTACGAACGCCCCAGCCCCAATGTCTCTCATGACCATCAGCGAAAAAGAAAGCAAAGCAACGCTCAAGTGCTGCATATTCGACATCCATACCAACCAAGCATTAATAATGAACCTATCTCTCTGCACCTCTAGCGCCAAGCCCATGAAATCTTGAATGCTGTCCCAGAATAATGTGAACCATTTCAGTCCTTAGAATGCAGCACCACCCATACCTTCACCAGCCAGGTTCTTCATGCTCTTCTCACTCAAGTCGCTCCGCATCTCCCACGCTCGCGAGTCACGCTCGAGTCGATTCCAAGTGTACAGGCTCTTGCGCAGCCGCTCCTGTTTCGCATGCAAATCGTCTCGTAGCTTTTCCTCCTCATCTTTCAACTTGCGGTAATGTGGCTCAAGCTCCCGAGTTACACCAAGCGCCATGGGAGTCATGGAAGGATCTAGCTTACCGCCAGGGATGATCGGAGGTAATGTTGCAAGCATAGATTGCGCCAGAGTTTGCCGTGCACCACCAGCATGTTGAGCCGATGGTCCAGTCGGGGGATTGAATGGCCGCGGTTGCGTAGTCGCCGAGCTCGACGAAGCATTTGATGGAGTGGCACGAGGGCCAGTGGGAATCGTTGAAGGTCCATTGGGAGTTGAAGGGGTGGGTGAAGGTCCAGAAATGTGTCTTGCTGGTGCTTGGTTCCAACCTCCTCGTCCACCTCGCGGAGCAAAGCCACCTCTGGCTGGAGGCACATAACCTCGCGGGCCAGCTGGCGGAATCGTCGGGCTTGTGGTGCCCGAGCGTAGAGGGGGGGCTGTAGGTGTTTGGGTCCGAGCAGGAGGAGGCTGGGCTGGTGAAGCTGCTGGCGCTATGGGATTCCTATTTGCTGCAGGACCAGTTGGGGGTGCCCTCAACGCTGCAGGGCCCCGTGGCGGTGAACGAGATGGGGCAGATGCATTTGTGTCGTAGGGTCCAGGTCTTGGTGTCTCTCTCGGCGGTACGGTGCCAGACATAGCATGATGGTGAGGAGACTCTTCTCGAGACTGAAGTGGTGAACGAGCCCTCACCGAACTCGGTCGGGGTGATGATCTTCCCGAAGCAGACTGAGATGTCATGGCCGATGAAATTCCGGATTCTCTAGGGGGACTAGCACGCCTATAAGACTGCCATCGGTCATTTCCTCGGCGGCTCATGGATCGTGAACGTGGCCTATATGAGCCACCACGAGGGCCCGTTACAGGTGATCTCACTGGAGGGGTTCTATCCCGGCGAATCACACCGAAGGGGGACCTAGATCGCCGTCTTGTCAGTTAGTTCCATGCTGTTGACACAGGGCAAGAAAACTCACCTTTCATCGCGCCGCTCGAAGTCACGGCCCCTATCACGTACTCGATCACGGTCCCATTCTCGATCTCTGACTCTATCACGATCGCGTTCCCAATCTCTGGCAGGAGCAGGAGACCGAGGCCGTTCGTATCTGTCGGCCCCTCGTGGAGGTGAAGCTCTCCGTGACAAGCTACGTCGAGGAGATGGACGCCTCATAGACCTACTACGCTCACGTCGGCGCGGACTCTCTCGTTCTCTTGATCGCTCTCGCCGATATCGATCCCCTCCACTTCTCGACCTACGACGTGGTGGGTACCTCCCTGGTACATAGCTATCGGATCCAGAAGGAATTGGGCTCCGGGGACGCGGACTCCTAGGTCGCGGGCTCCTTGCTCGCTCTCTAACCGGGCTTCTAACCCGCCTAGGGGACCGATCTCGAGGAGTGGGTCTCCACGACTCTCCAGCGCCGTATCTAACGACTTCCCCATCATCAAATCTGTTTAAGTCAGTATTAGCGCTATGATTTTCGAAAGACCCAATATGTAAAATAGAAAACGCTGCAACAAAGGAGAGGAGGGAAACATGAGCAGGAAAGTGATCGCTGGCCCTTTCACGTTTTGCGCTGTGGGCAAGTCCAGCACCACGCCGAGACAAAGTCTAAGGAGAGGACGAAGGCCGGGGTGTGTATGGGGGCGGATTCCAACGTGGAAGCCAGAAAGCTCCCGATACTGGAATAAGATGTTCAGGCACAAACTCAAGGTTCGCCCTAAGGTTCACACAATGAGTGTCTATAATCCTTTCCTTCACCCCGCGCTCTGCCCTCTTCTTTGACCAATATGACTTGACGTCTTCCCAGGCACGGCTCCCCCTGTATGCAGAAAACAGGTCCATTCTTTGCCGAACAAGTTTGTGGAGCGGGAAGAAATGTTGACAAAATGGGATGTTAGTCTCCGCTATCTTCGACCATAGAACCGGATCACATAGTCTGCCGTCAAAAACAAACTGTGGTCCTTGAGGTTTCCCATGTTGATCAATATGCTGAATGGATATTCTATAGCAATTGAATTTGTGTGTTTCGGGTTTGCCGCAAAATAGCAATGCAATTATTGCAATCCCTCGAGGGTCATCAGGTTTGCCTGGCCGCCTTCCGCAAGTGGTTTGCCGACTTGTTTTGATGTACCATGGAGTTGGGGATCCTAGCCTGTTCACAAGATCGGAAGACATCTGCTCTTGTGTGGGAAGTGCTTGGGAATCATACTGGTAGTCGTCCATCGCGCTGCCAACGGTCGCAGAACGAAGGTCGGGTTGGTCGGTATTCATCGAGTCCGGCTAGGTGGTACAGCACAAGATGGGCGTCGTCGTCGTCCAAGAATCGATGCGTATAATTCGGGGTGATGGAATATCGAGTAACGTATTTCGAGAGTCCCAGAAGCGGTGGATGAAGATACCAAGATGATGTCGCAAAACGATGAGTGGTAACGATGGTGATGATGAAGATGACAAGAAGAACGATAAGAAGTAAACAACAGAAAAACTTACCTTCGACCTCGATCGCGATCCATATCTGCCTGCCTTCTCCGGAAAAGAGAGGGATGCGTGGCAGCTGCTACTTGTCGATGTTTTGTGTCGTGCCTTCACGAAAGCGCAAGCACGCGTGCGAGTCGCAAGTTGAATGGAACGTCCCAAATGTTGAGGAAGCAGGAGGTCGGAGATTCCACATCCCGACTTCCGGGGCTAACCCGATTGTATGTGAGTACAGTGTGTAGATATTGCGCACTGTGATTATATTGCCTCCAGCTTGAGACCAACTCATTCACAGGCTCAGATACCTTTCAGCATTCGAGGACAATTCCTCTTATGACATAACGAGACAATATAGGAGCTGTTGATACAAAATCGCTACCTAAATGTATATATAACTTAGGCAAAAAAGAAATCTCAATCTCCAGCTCCGCTACTCGCCAGGACCGCTAGGACAAATATCCATCCCCTATGCAAAGCAAAGGAGTAACATAACATATACCGACCATCTCTGTTTCCATGATCATAGCTTCTCATCTCCCGTCATATAGGCATCTGATCCCTCCTCAACTCTCTCCATGATCCACTGTCGCGCTTCCTTTGCATGATGGTCCATCATCTTACTTAAACCAAGCTTGGGGCTGCGAACGACCGTCCCGAAACGCCGCTTATTGACCTTTCTAGTCAGATCAGGATCGTTCCAGCATGCATGATCTCCAGCAACATAAACTCGCGAGTTTGCCTTGTACCATGAGGATAAGTCTGTGTCAATGTCCGATTTGACTGGTCTAAGATTCCCATTGGCAAAGTTTACCACACCTGAGATTCTTGATTTGCAGTCTATGTAGTTGATGTTAAAAGAATGTCCCGGTAGCAACGGGTCATACAACTTACCTCGATTGACGAGAAGTACCTTGACTCCGAGATAGGCATTTCCGACACCCATGATGAAGATGTGCTCAGCATCATAAAGCTGCAAGTAGTTGTCCCATAAATAGCACACCAATGTTTGTATTTGTTCCGTGAGAGCCTTTTCTTGGAAGCCGAGCGAATAAGATTCCGAGTCCTGTATAACAGTCAAAAAGACGTCCTCATGGACAAAAGGGAACACGAACCTCTTCATTGGTGACATAGGAAGGGATATTCACGTCCATGACACCAAATTTCTGTTCAACCGCCCAACCGATGTAGTCTGTGACACTATCAACCTATTGCAGTCAGTTTTTGCATCAATGGATGATTCCTAGATTTACTCACTACCCAAGCATTGTGTGGCTCGACAGATCTATCTATCACATCTGGCTGTGCAAGCAGTTGAGGACTGAAATATGTTAGTGGCCATCGACGGAACGTAACCCCCTGCTCATTACTTACGGGTCGTGAATGATGATAAGAACCCTCTTCGCCTCATGAAGACCTGGTGTTACTAATACCTGGTTCTCGTATGACTTGTATAATTGCTCGCGCTGGATGTAGAGGGGTACCATGTTGTGTTTTGATTGTAGAACTTGTCTCTGGGAGTTCCTGATCACATCATGCAGGCGGCTGGAGTTGAGTGACTGAAGCTCAGGGACATTGACAATGCCTGGCCTCATACACTCCCAATAGGGGGCTTGATAGGATTGGACCTTAGCCAAGATGCGTGCAGCCTCCTTATTAATCTTGGGCAACTCCATCTTTGGCGGTGGCTCGCCCATGAGTGTCCTCGCAACGGCCACAGCGGACACTGAAATGGCTTTGAGATTATAGCCACCCTCCAGGCACACCGCAACCTTCCCATCCGCCAAAGACATCAACATGTGTGTCATATGAGCGTAGCAACTTGGAGAGACGAAGCAGCCTCCGAGCTCATCGCCATCTGCAGCATCAAACCCTGCAGAGATAACCACGAGGTCTGGGTTGAACTCTTTGGCGATAGGCATGATGATCTTTTGGAATGCCGCCATGTATTCACCATCACCCATGCCTTGGTCATGCCAACCAATGTTGATATTCTTTCCCAGCCCAGGGCCAGCTCCGCAGTTGTTGAGACCTCCATCCGGGGTCTTTTCGTCAGGAGGTTTACCGGGATAGAAGATGCCATTTTGGTAGACGTGGAGGGAGATGTACAAGACGTTTGGATCGTCATAGAAGATGTTTTGCACACCGTTTCCATGATGGACATCCCAATCCAAGATGAGGACTTTGCGACAGGTTTTTGGGTAATCCTGTTGACAAACCCTCACTGCTACCGGAACATTGTTGAAGAAACAGAATCCCATGGGTGCATCATACTCTGCGTGATGTCCTGGTGGTCGAATAACCGCAAATGCATTCTTGACTTGCCCAGTGACAACATTCTTGCAAGTTTCGATGGCTCCTCCAGCCGAAAGGACGGCGGCCTGGTATGACATGCTGCCAACATAAAGGGATTCTCGCCCTTGGTCATATCGCCTCGTAAGCTCCCTCAGCTCTGCTGTACTTATGTTGTCGAGATTCTCGACCCAGCTTAGGTGCTCGGGAGAATGAGCAAGACAAATCTCCTCTCGCGTGGCAGAACGAGCAGGTATGCGCCACATATATCGCGTAGGGCATTCTCTCATCAACCGAGGCAGTTCTGTTTCGGGGCCGGTGTAGACGAGCCCGACTTTCTTGAACGCTTTGAAGATCTCATGAATACGTCGCGGATCCTCAGGATGATGCGCGTTTGGAGAGAAGTCAGCGTTCATATGCAACTTCATCCGGTCATCGTAACAACACCCCGTTGGTAATAGACCTCTGCGCCTCATCTGATCGAAGGCGATATCTTGAGGTTTTGGGTCCTCGTCCTCCTCATAGGGATCCTCTGATGCCGTATCATCATCGTAAATACTAGTGTTGCTGGTACGAGTGAACCCGTTTGGGGCTTCCACATCCTTCATGGGATGATCAACGACATCTGCGGTACTTGCTTCCATAATGGGCAATCCCCAAATGTCCTCACTGAAGGTCTGGCGACCCCAGGAGCTGCGAATATGGTCAAGAGAGCCAAAGCTTGCGAAGCGCCGAGGCGGCTATAGCAGACGATCCTGTGCGCGGGTTAGAAAAGCAACTGAGTGATGTATAAGAAGAGTAAGCGGCCTATTACAAGCTTGAGAAGTAAAAGTGTAATAGAGAACAAAGCAAAGATGCAGGCTAGCGATGCGAACTGCATGAGCTAGTGTTATTCATGGCTGGTTATTGTATTCTTTCATGGGTATATAAGCTCATTGCATCGCAAAATAGGCAATAAAGATGCAAATATCCGACCCAAATGTATAAAGCTGAGTGAATGCAAAGCGCAAGAAAGAAAGCCAAGTATGGCGATGTTAACACAAACAAACACTTCACTTACCCTTGCAAAGAATGGCGCGATCGCAACAGCGAGGAGAGGCTGTAAAGTCGCGAGAGTATATGCTGGAGTATTATGAGAAACTCATGAGAGGTTTAGATATAAATAAAGTCAGAGCTGAGGGCTGGGTTGAGGTGCGCGCTCGGGTTTGATCGCGGTAGCTAATCTGAGATTAAGTAGATGTATGAGAGTAGGAGAAGTGAGGCTCAGTAGTGGAGGTTGATTTTGGCGCGCGGGCTCCCCTCCACTGCCTGGGTTTCCAATGGTCTCAGGCGCTACCGGCCACTGAATGGATAGGTGGTCCAGGCAAATTCCATTATCCAGTAACTTGGGTGGGGACTCCTGCTTCCATACTGCCTGTACATAGGCAGATGCTATATCTATGAAGGTCTTTATATTCAATGGTCGCAAACGGTTTTTCATTGTTTTGAAGGAAAGGGTCAAATCTTGGTGACTCAGTGAGAGTACAAGGTCTATGATTTTGGCTTGGGCGAGGGGGAAGCTAAGCCCTCACTGAGAATCACATATGTACACCAAATTTAGGCCAGTTCTCAAGAATTGATCCTAAGTCTGCTAGAATTACTTTAGCTTTTACCTATGTACACGAGTCTTAGATCATCGATCTTTTATGGGGCGACGAGTGTGCAGCTTTCCCAGGGCAGTCTGTCACCATTCACATGCTCTCTATCCTGACACCAAGACAAGCTATACCATGTCTGCTTGTTCTACAAAACTGAGCTCTAAGCAAACGACACCATGTACCTCCCCTCAACCCAATTCTGCCGCTGAATATCCTCCAGATAAGATCCATCATCTCCCCGAGGCGAGTAGTGAGACGAAGACCGAAGCAACCGAGCTCCCCCTGGTAAGGTCCCATCCAAGCTCGCATCACCTCCAAACTTGACACGTTCTGCATCACGCTCATCGTCCCAATCAATTACACCTCCTAGTCCATCCAGAGGCAAAGTAGGCATATTCAACGACCACTGTCGCTCATCCAAGACACATTGAGTGGACACAGAGATGGATTCTTGGTCAAATGTGAGGTTCGGCTGGCAAAGACGAGCTTCCGTGATGAGGCGCTTTCGAGGATAACTGTAGATGTTCTCAAACAGACGCATGAGATCTTTAGGGCCGAGCTTGCAGTACGTTTTCACAATACGGCCCCATCGACTCTGATCCCGCCAGCCTCTTGCGAGGGATTCCGGTCGGTCAACAACATCATAAAGATACGAGTCGCAGCCCTCCTGATGAAAGGTTAGTATGAATCATAACATCCCTGGTACGAACTTACATATTCGCCCTGACTGGGGTCAAGCCGTGGGCAGAGATAGTGAAGAACGACATCCTTCATGGTTTCGACCAGGTCCATCAGTTCTACCAGCTCGCTCGTGGAATACAGCCGAAGTTGGCTCAGTCTAACGTCATCCACACCAGGCTCTGGAAGGCCAACACGAGGTCGCGGGAAGTCTCCGTGGAAGTAAAAGCCGTAGAGCCACCAGCGATACATGGCTCGGCGGAATCTCTCAGCTTCATGCTCGCGGAGATGTCGACAGTTTTCAGGCTCGTGAAACCATCTCATCTGAGGAAATCGAGCTTGCCATCTCAGCACAAGCGAACAGTAGCCTAAAAGTGGCTTCAGATCATCCTCGGTCAGAACAACAGTCTTGAGAGGTTGAGCGTGGGGTATGGTGGGTTTACCAGGCTTGGTAAGAGTAATAAACCCATCAACAGCATCCACTGACACAGCAGGTCGGTGTTCTGAGCGTGGAGCCAACACTGTACCAGTGTCTCCGATGAACCTCTTAAAAATGACTTTACGAGGAGCATACAGGCCACTGCGGCAATCGAGGTCCTCGACTGAGGCTGTGTAAATTTGAAGGAGTTCATCGAACGGACTAAACTCCCTGACAAGAACAGGAAGTAAGATAGAAGCCTTTCTCTTGCTAAAGAGTTCGTGGAATGTCCTGTGGGTGGTGCAGAGGTTGAAGACGCCATCTAAGTCCAGCTGATGATAGATGTCTAGGAGGATCTCGGTAGGAAGCCCAGTCAGGCAATGGGTTTTTGGCATCTCGGATGTCATGTTCGCAGACATTTTTTGCAATTGCATGTCTGATATAAAAGATTGGGGGTGTAAGGAAGGGTACTTTGGTCAAGTTGGGGAAAGTCGGATTATTGGATAGACAAATATCCTAACAGTAGAGACGGCAATGGTCCGTCTGTACAAAACGCGGTTATACAATCTCACTACAGAAGCAAGGTCGTCACGCTGACGAATACTATGAGGAGATCAGAATACATTGATAGTATATAACATGAAGGAAGGAGAGAACTGACCTGATAGACTTTGCATTTTGTTTACTGGTAATGGTGTTTTAGCACACGATATATCAATTGGCGATTCAAAAACAGCCAATTTATTGAATCTTCAAAGTGAATACTTTTCACCGAGAGTCGATATGGGGAGAAATTGAAATAAGAGCAATCTGGTCGGCTCTTTCGTCGCTTCGAGGTATCTCACAGTTGAGTCACCCAAAGCGTCAATGATACGGGGCTTATTGTCCAGCCACCCCGGCGTTGGGGCTTGAGACAGCAGTAGAGATGCACACAGGCATCGGTTTTTGAACAAATATGATGCTCATGGCTGTATTCCAGTGCAATGTGTCTGCAACATGCACGGATTGAAAATACAGTGAGAATGAGGATGAAGAAGGAAAGGAAAGGAAAGGAAAAGGGGATGACTGATATTACAGTCACGACCCGAGATCGCGTACTGATAGCAATCTGCCGGACTTCATCCGGACGGGTTAAGTGATGATGCGATGTCGTCAGTAAGGAGGACAAAATAAGGCGAACAACTAGACTAGATAACTTAGTATTTGGTAGTGATAACTGAAGTAGTATTCTTTTGGTAAATAGCAGCGCAGTATGACCTAAAACTCCAACACCCCGTCCCGGTGTTTTCAGACCCAACCTATGGAACAAGCCAGTAAGTATCAAACGTCTAGGCGAACAGCATCTTGGTATCCAGCTCATCCTTGTTCGGCCTCTGGCCACCAACAGCGCGCAATCCGAGGTCGCCCTTCCTGACTCGCCTCTCCACCTCTTGCTCTGCACGAGCGTTGTGTCGCGAGGCCTTTGTCCTTCGAATATCAGCTCGGACCTGGTTGGGTGACACGAATTCCTTGTTCTCGTAGATAATAGGTCCGCCAAAGGAGCCCTCCTGGATCACAATAGGTGTGAGGACGAATCGGGGGCCAATCTCGACGAGGTTGATATCGGTATCAGGCTTGCCGGAACGGGACTTGGTAGTCTCCTCATCTTCCTCGCTCTCCTGCTCTGTCGCCTCGACCTCGTTGATTTGATAGTTGCGAACCCAGATCTTGCCGTCAACGAAACTGAAACCCATAACGTGGTCGATGAAAGGCTTGGATTTCCTGGCGCCCTGAGGAACGCCAAAGGTGTGAAGGAATAGCTCCTTGATGACTCGAAGGTGAGGCTGCTTGTCGAAGGCACCGTCGAAGGAGAGAACGGGTCGCGATCCCTTGAGGCAGTTACCAGTGAAGTGAAGTTCCTCCATTGTGTGCACTGTTTGATGTTAGTTTGGGGAATTCGTCGTTTGGTCTCGGCGCTTACAGTTCTGGAGGTGGAACTTGATGGTAGGTCCGTTGGGGACCTTGCTGAGCCACACGTAGAGATCTTTTCCCTTTCTCGCCTCAAAGAAGAGTACGTTGTTGCAGTTGTAAAGCTCGGCCAACTCGTTCAGTTCGTAAAGCTTTGTCTTGGAGTCGAACTTGGCATCTTTTCGGCTGTGGGGGAGCATTGCCGCGATATCGTTGAGAAGATGGCGGTGTCTATACAGAAATCCGAATCGTCAGTTGAATGCGCCCTATCTGATAGTCGTAGAGAATCCTACCGGTAGGTGACACCTCTGGAGGAGAGGATCAGAACCCTCTGCTTGTTCTTCTTAACACCATTGCTGGGCGCCTCATCCTTGGGAGCGCTGGATTTGGCAATAGACTTGTAGACAGCAGCCATCTTGAATTCGTCTCGATGTCGCGATTATAATCGGTTATCGAAATAGCTGTGGTGAATTGGTGATGGTTCTACTAGACCAGGCTTTGCGACGCGGCGGACAATTTTCCAAAAAAATTTGGTCGGCTAGGATTCGATAAGACTTGAAAGCTTGCGATAAGAGAGTGGGGGGATGCTAGAGGTCTTTAGGTGGGGCCGCGACACCGCTCAGCAGTCGAGACAGCTGTGCCAGGGGGGAGGAGGGGCTCTAAGTTAGGGGACATGCAGTAGCACATTTTCTTCTTGACGAGATGGAGCCACTCAGAGAGCTCCAGTTCGTCCAAAGCTTAGGAATGTGTTGCGTGAGGTGAGGTGAGGTGACCGTTGATAGATTATCATATATAGAATTAATGCCTTGTGGTTCAATACATACAACCAGGTTGATGAAGTAGTGAGAACTGCATGTGATGCAAATGCCCCGCTACAAAAAGACCCTGAGATCGAGCCTTGCACTAGTTGATCAATTGGATGTTCATCGACTTCCATGTAGTATGTATGTACACAATAGTGCTTGCTCACGTCTGATCAGCATGACGTGGAGGCGTATACAGATTGTGGCGTCCAACTCGAATGTAGAGCAGTGGGTTGATTACAGTACAGGGCAAACATTATAAAGAATTCATTCAGCTACGTTAAGATGACCATGTCGCAGCGATCGTTGGACGCATCAACCCCAAGATAACCATCATGACAAAAAATAAGAACAAAGGAAAGCTGAAGTAACCGCGCCTTCTGATATAAAAAAAAGACGTATCACGATTCCTCGCCTCCTCCACTCTCCTTTAGCGAGGAGCATTTCCGGGGACAAACGAGACGCCAGGTATCCCAAACCCTCAAAGCCCTATATCCGTCTGCAAGCGGTTCTGCGAGGAGTTGTTTAACAGCACTTTCCGCTCTTGGCAGCGTCGTCGTCGGCGGGCTTGCTGAGTGAGATGTTGGTACCCGCGCCTATGGTGGCCTGGGCGCTGTCACCGCTGTCGAGGGCCTTGCTGGAAACAATGCGATAAATTTCTGGTTTCGTTGTCAGTTCTTGTGGCCAGATACCATCCGGAAAATATAGATGACGAACCGGTCAGAATGTTCTGGAATGCAAGTTCGACGTTGCTGGCATCGAGGGCAGACGTCTCGATAAATGACAGGTGGTTCTCGCCTAAAAGTCTGTCAATAAAAGGTTCTTTGCTGGGTCAAAAACTATCGAGATGATTCGTACTGGCAAAGGACTTGGCTTCCTCAGTGGGAACAGCTCTCAGGTGTCGCAAATCGCTCTTGTTTCCAACCAGCATAATAACAATGTTGGCATCGGCGTGGTCCCGCAGCTCCTTGAGCCATCGTGTGACGTTCTCGTAGGTCTGGTGCTTGCTGATATCGTAGACGAGGAGAGCGCCGACAGCACCTCGGTAGTAGGCGGAAGTAATGGCGCGGTATCGCTCTTGTCCAGCGGTATCCCAAATCTGGGCCTTGATTGTCTTGGAGTCGACCTGGATGGATCTAGTGGCGAACTCGACACCGATAGTCGACTTGGAGTCTAGGTTGAACTCATTGCGAGTGAATCGGCTGAGAAGGTTGGACTTCCCGACTCCAGAGTCCCCGATCAGGACGACTGTAGGTTCACAATGTTAGTAACGGGCGATCGCAGGCGTCGGGCCAGACGTGGCCTTTTTGGAGATGGTAGGGACGGCACCTTTGAAGAGGAACTGTAAAGGGGCCCACAGGTCAGCAACTGGCGGGACATGGAAGGAAGGCTAAGAATAAGGGTAGGGAGGGGAATAAGACATACATCATACTCGTCGTTGGCCATGGCTGCGATATCGTGGCTTTTGAAGTTTTGGTGAGTCGAGTCGGGTCGGGTCGAGTTTGAGGATTTAAGATGAGGATAGAGGTGAAGGTGAGTGCGCTGGCGCTGCTGGAAAGACAAGTAGTTGATGTCGTTGAGGTGTGGGATGGGATGTGGAGAGGGAGAGAATGCGCGGCTCTGGCGATAGGCGGTTGTTTGTACCTCGACGTCCAGTCCCCGTGCCGAGGGGTAACTGGAGCTCTACTTTTAGTTAGGGGATGGATTACTATACGCCTCCATCTTTGTTCGATAGTGGAGGTAGGTACCTAGCGGTGGCATGGACAAGCTGGCACCCACTGAGGCCAAGCAGCGAATGGAAAAGCGCTGGACCTCTCGACTCTAGTGCCTACCCGGCTGCGAACGGCGCTGCTAGGCTAGGTTCCAGTATTAAAATCCAAAGGGAATGCAACCTGTCCCCAAAAATGGCTGTGCTGGAGTCGATTGTTGGTCAAAGCTAAAGGGGTACCTAGACACAATACTGAGGTTGGTTGGCAGTAGGCAACGACAAAGGACTTGAAGTTTCAAGTACGGATATGGGTTCAATTGTCAGCTGCCGAATCCGGACACAGACCTGAGCTAGCAACGATATGATGTATTAGATGGATGGCTGCATCATCTTGATCTCTAGGAGCACGCAAGTCTTTTATTGGGACAAGCAAGCTAACTCGATGGATGGATGAATGTTGTAACCTTGGTACCGACAGCATGAGTTGATCACTGACCGCTTTCAGGTAATTACACAGGCACCCATTTTTGCCCCAGGACAGACTCCTCTTACAAACCTGGTCGCATCACAATGTTCTGGGCTTAATGCACATGCTTGCAACCTTCTCCTCTCTCTTTCTTCGGCCGCACAACCCAACCTTCCCAGTAGAGTCACAATCGCTTAGCTAACCACTAGAGCATGTCGTTCAATCAGCAGCCAATGAATATTACTATTACTGACCAGGGAGTTTGCTGGCATCGGATTACATGCTGTGCAGTGATTGATGTTGACAACGAGGTATTTAGAAGGAATCATTTTAGCCGAGGGTTTTGGTGATTCAAGCCAGACCATGATTTATTGGTATTGATAGGCCTAGCAATGAATCAATATGTCTAGACCAATGGGCGTCCTGTAGGATTTAATGTCGTCCTCCTTGAATATCAAAGCTAACTTAGGAGATGAATATCCGTACCTAGCCCAAATAAGTTTTTTAGTATAGGTTAGGTAGATTTTCTCGACACTTGAGTGACGTGATACTGCATATAACAAGATAAGAGAATTAAGAATCAATGACTGCTGGCTGTGTATGCATACCTAGCAGATAGGTAAAATAATTAGGTAGATACCTGCATAAATACTTGCAACATATGTAGGACTTAGATTAATGAGACTGATGAGAGTCTGTGAACGCTTTAAAAGAGATCTAATTCGCATTGCGAATAGAGAAACGCCCGACCCATTGGCTCACTCACGCACGGGCAACAGAGCCAAATTGGTCGAGCGCCACTCACGTGACCACGCGCCTCGACTGGCACGAACCTTCCGCGGACAGTGCAGGCCCAATGGAGGTTGAGACACAAGAGAGCGGAGGAGATCATTCGTTCACTTCTATACTCACCACCCACTCATTCATTCATTCATTTCACTTCGCAACTCACCCATTAATCAAAACATTGACTTGCGGTCCGATAGCGGTTGGCTTTATTTAAGTTCGCTCCACTTGAGGTCTCAAACTGAAACAAATCTCACTAAATCTTCAACTCAATCCACTGCAAAACAAACTCAATCACCTAGGTAGGTACCTACCTTACCTGGGTGTCTCGCCTCAGTGAGCAAACTTACCCTCCATCTCAGAACCATCACTAAAATCACCCTACCAAGAAAAAAACAGTCCGGCCGTTTACGGGTTATCATTCCGATGCTCGTCAAGGTCTATCGTTCAACGTCACATATCGTTGGCTAGGTAATGATGATTCCCTTTGCCAACCCAAAAAATCATACGTCACAAGACGTCAACATGGACGACGATTCGGACAAAGAATCTATAGCCTCTACCGTTCTGAGCGACCACGATTCTGATGAAGAATGGGCCGTGACTGGGGTATTGGCGGCGTGGGAGGTTGATGGCGAACCACGCTATCTCATCCAGTGGGACAACTATCAATTATATGAGGCAACCTGGGAGCCCCGAACAAACTTGGCCGATCCGCTCATCGAAGAATGGGAGAAGACCAGGGTACGTCAAGGTTTTGACATGTTCCAGAATATTCGAGACTGGAAGAATGCCTCCAAGCAAAAATATCTCGAGAAGCTCGAGCGCCACGAAGCTAGGAATAAACGCAGAAGGGAACGAGGAATTGAGGAAACTCCGTGGGACCATATGGAAGAGTCATTAGATTGGATCAACCAGTTTCCAGACAGTGACGCCATCGGTTCTGCAGTCTCAAGTCCATCCGTCATCACAGACATTGATGCAGACATTGGAACAGGACAGCAGTTGCAATCTCCTGCTTCGAAAAGAAAACGGTCCCCTACAAGCTTAAGCGAGGACAGTTCGCGATGCAGCAGTCGTCGGAACAGCACGCCACCTACTCACAAGCAAGCACTCGCACAACTGAGCTCAACCGCATCCTCCTCTAGCCAGAAGCAAGCCCCGACAAGACAGCCAAGCAGCGCTTTCACAGAGAGAAATAAACCACAACCAAAGCCAGCACCTACAAGCAGTCTTCTGTCATCCAAGTTCGGCCACCATAGGCCGTTAAAGCGTCCTGATTCGCATGTACGCAAGGAACAACTGACGGCTCGTAAGACTCAACCCTCGCAAGCATTCACCGGAAATGTCTTCTCAGGAGGCAAAGAAAGAAAGAGGCGCTCGACTCTGGCTGAAATGGCTAAAGATCCCACCAAGCAACCCAGGCTTTTAAGCCATCGGTATACGAGGATCATCGAAAAAGCTGCCCGCGATCGAGAAGGTGCTGCGCTGGCAACGTTACCTTCTGATCTCATATCGTTGAATCCAGCAGAGCAACATGTGGGAAATCTGAATTACCTGAGTCACGAAGCTGCCGATACAAGAGGAAGTCGTTCTGTAAACGATGGCAACAAGCGTGCCCGGCATGACGAAAACGCTTCCGAAGCCAAGCAAGAGGGGCTAGCGCCTAAACTGAAGAAAACAATCAGTTGGGGCACAGTTGAAGAAACAATCATTCCTGCCACGGAAGAGCTGATGGAGTTTGAGAGAGAGGTCAGCCTCTTCATACGCGATGAGTCTCTTCCCCGAGAGGCGTGGCCGACCAAGAAAGAGAATAGTTCGCCAGACGCAGAGGCACCTACTGAGTTTCCGCCCGAATCGACCATTCAAACAAAGACTTCAACCAAACACGTTCGCTGGATTGAAAATGCCACCACCATTGATGATGGCGTATGCCCTTCTAGGCAAAGGGTCACCACGAATGTCCAGTTTGGTCCAGGAAGTCGGGAAACAATACCGGTTATCTTCGAGAGGAAGCAACCCCAGAACGAAGAGCCTTGGCCGGACATTTTTGGGGAGGAACCCACGCTTATCTTTACGCATACCTGCCTGACACAGGACTTCTGGGATCAACATAAAGTCTTGGCTGCGGCCAAGTTGGGAGAGGGCTCAGTGACGGGCAACGGCGACCCAACCAGCCTGGCCACAGTTGCGAATTGGCTTTGCGCGAGGTCTCTGGGCATCCTGTTATATCACCGAGAACTATGTATCTTTTTACACATGTCGTCACAAACGCAGTCACAAGCCCAGCCAGCCATAGCAGTTAAGCCTGACTCGCTGCAGTATCTCTTGTTCAGGCCAGTTCCTGCCTTTACCACGCGTTCGATTGCGCCAATTGTACTCCCGGAGGGCCTTGACGATAGAGACGTCTTGCCTGACATAGTACCAACGGTCTTCAACCGCATGCTAGGGTTTCAGTATGAGCAAATGCTACCAGAAGCAGCTCCCATGATGCCCAGCAAACATAACTTCTTCCTTGCGTTTCCGCCTGGCGCTTTCCAAGATGCTGCGTTTATAGGCGCATGGCTTCAAGCTTGTAATCCATCATGCAGGATACTTTCTAGCCTCTTCCCTGGACACTGGCGCAGCTTCTTGAAGCTCGACCAGGGTGTGGTCATCGTGCACGAAGAGGCAATATGGGCCCTGCGGCTGTTCCCCGATGTTCGGCTTCCCCTTTACTTGCCATCCAACTTCAATTTTAGGCTCTTTTCCAAGTCTGTGCAACCTTTACCCCTATATCCTTCTCTTGGTCAACCATGTAGGGTCGGGGACGTGACTCTGCAGCCCCTCTGCGGACAAAAAAAAGCCATTTTGATCACTCCCAGCTTTGTTGTTTCACAACCTCGACAGTTTTGGGGACTATATAAATGGTTTTACAAGTGCCGGGAAAAATTTCACGACAGTGTCCGGCTTGTCGTCTGTGCTGGGTTTGAAAGCTGGCTGCTTGACCTAGCTCGTGAAATGGAAGAGGAGTGGTCCATCCATTCGTCAAGGGTCAAAGTCACAGATCAGGAAAGACAAAGAGCTCAATACGATCTCGAAGCCCTTTTTAAGACTTGGGGTTTGATCCAAAACTGTTTAACACGCTCAGACGAAGATCAAACTGCGATGGTTTTCGCCCCTCAATCAATTGACGGGAACGACGAGCAGAGTCTCGTCAATTGGTTTGGGTGGTGGTCTATCATGAATTTAGACCAGTACCGAAAGTTATATGTGGTTGGATCTCATGATGATGCAGACAGTCTGAACCTCACTCGCAATATCAGAATGCCTGAATATACGGCGTCAACGTTTGCTAGTCCAGACGATATTCACGGCATTCGTGATCGAGTCGATTCTTCCCAAGTTGTCTCCCAGGCGCAATCTGCCGCGGTTCGATCAGCCGAAGGTCAACAGAAGAAGAAACTAAAAACCATCCCCAGCGATGAGGCTGCATCTTTCACCATGTTCCTCAAGAAACTAGATCATAGTGTCCGAACGAGTGAATGGAGTCCGCAGACAATCTTCAACTTCCCTGTTGCTTACTGGGATCAAGATATGGCACGCGACTTTGCGGACTACCGAAACGATTTTGCATTGTACAGCAGATGCCTTCACTTTCTCGCAAAAAGGATCCATAGCAATAGCCATATCAATAGCCATATCAATACCGGCGTAGCCCTCTGCTACACTATTGAAGGAACCTGGAGCGCCGGTGGAAATCCAGAGGATACAAACAAGAATCGACGGCCGTGGATTTTTGCATACAGACCCATCGACCTGCACAAGAAGCGCTGGGAGGGCATGGAGCTCATTATCTGGGATCCTATCATGAAGGCAATAGCGGACAAAGATGCTGAAATTTATGAAGGGGATCTTATCGAAGCACAACGCCAAATGATACGAGCTATTCGTCAAGACTTTGATTCTTGGCTGCCAATGAAAAGAATCTGGATTGGGGGACCGGATAGTACTCGACAGGAATTCGCTGACCCTATTGACATGACCATTCGCCAACTTCAGAATTTTATGGAGAACCTGAAGTTGACCATGCCAGCCCCGGAGAAGTTGATGGCATCGAGAGGTTGGAAGGAGGTCCAACGAGGGCATGCGCCTTTCAGAGCACAGAAACCTTCTCCGGAGCCAATGGACATCGATTCTGCATATGCGGAAGACGAACTAAAGACAGTCTTTCACCCCCCACGTGGGAAGCAGTTGGACCGACCAAGCAATTGCAGAAATCGCCTTTTTCTGCACTGTCAGAATGAAAGGATGAATGGGAACCGTAGGAAGTCGACAATGTACACGTTTCGACCAACCTCGGTTTGGTATAAAGAGCAAGTTGAGGAAGGCCGCGGTTTCGAGCATATAAGAATCATGGATTGGCGAACTTTCTTTGAGAGGAACAACATCGAGGACCCTGCAGCCACGGAGGCAAATGCCAAGGGGACAAACAACTAAGGCAAGGCACAGGAAAGGGAGTTTATTTATGAATGATACCATTATGGATGGATGGATGGATGCGTATGGGTGGGTATATTGGCTGGGTTATGTATGAACAAAATAGGGTACGGATACTGTAAGACCACAGGTACATTATGAATGCTTTTCGAAAGCCACATGTATATACTACAAGAATTAACGGTCTTTGAAACACAATTCCAGTTGTAATTCATCGCGCTGAAGCAGGGAAGTTTCTTGTGCTAAGCAATACTCCCTTGACACGCCGGATATTATCCCGCACCTTGCGAATTTCATCATCTGGTTCGGATTTGCGGGAGCGACCATACAAATCATAGCCAGTGTGATCGGGATAAGCAGTGTATGTCATGGTATCGAGATCATCCCGCAGCACGTCAACAGCAGTCTTGATCTTGTCCATATCCTCGCTCTGGGAACGATATTCATCCTTCAGACTAGAAAGAGTCTTATTCAAACTAGCAAGTTGATTGGCATTATGCTTGGCAGCTGAGTCATTACTATTGGAGTCTGCCATAGCTGTCACAGCGCTTATGGGGAATGTAGTCTGAGTGCCCATGTCCCGATGGAACATTTCTGTAGGGTCTTCAGCATCGCTGTCTTCCTCGACTGTAGCGACGGGTTTCTTGGGAGGGACCTCGGAGACGGTCTTTTCGAGCTTTGCGACAAGGGCATCGAGCTTGCGAGCTGTCAAGTCGTGGAAATCTGTGCGGGCTTCGGCTTGGCTGTCGACCATGGGCCGGACGACGTAGCGGCTTGTGCCATAGACGAGGGTGGAAATGCCCGTAAGAGCGTAGAGAGCGTTGAAGAGACGCTCCTTTGTGACGAGGGGAGGGGGACGGGGAGCTTTGGCGAGGAATTCGGGGTATGTTACGACTGGTGGGCGTTCGACGGGCGGTTGGGAGGTTGGTGTTGGAGCGTATGAGCTGGTAGTTTCTGGGCTGGTTGACGACTGTGATTGTCAGTACAGTGGTTGCGCAAGAGTAGGAATAGGTAGGCACGAACATCTGTCTCTGGAGAAGGTTCTTCTTGGCTTAGAAGCGCGTGTATTTCGGCTTCATCGATGCCTTTCGACTTTAAGAATTCGACCTTCTTATCATGAGGCGCGTGTCGCACAGCGTCATTCTCAAGAAAGCGTCGTGCGACCTCGAGACTGTCTTCATCGTCGGCAACATAGTCGGCAACAAGATCCGACTGTGATGGCTCTTCTGTTGTTGCTTCTACTGCTGGCGCATCGACTTCTGATGGTGAGCTACTCGTGGACGGTGTCAGCGCCGGTTCGCTGTTTTGACTGTCGGACTCGTCGGATTGCGCCTTCTGCCAGCTTGGAATGGCGGGCTTGGAATCTGAGTCGCTCATGTCGGATAATGAACGCGATTAATTACTTCAATGGAAGAAGATTAAGGGAGCGTTGAAGCTTTAGTAAAATTGATGAGAAGGAAGTGGTTTATGGTTTTGGAGCGTGGGTAAGGCTCGGCCTGTAGGCACATGCCTCGGTACTGTTGCCGATAACGGTGGAGTCTGCCCGGGCGGCTTGAGTCCGGGGTGTCTTGCGGGGAGGAAGGAGCCTTTGATCGTGCATGCCGAAGTATGATTTTACGTTACCTAAGTCGGCAGGTAGATATCTATTTTGATGGAGCTATAATAGAGTTTCTTTTATTTGAACATTTTCTTCTATCAAATACGTCGACCCAGGAAGTGTACAGAGCTTGTTGCACGTTGACCCTGGTGGACATAACGGACCGACGGTATGGTCTCCGTTTAATACTGTAGCCCACATTGGAAATAGATTGGATCGTACCTAGTAAACGGCCGGCTCGAACGCGCATTCACCTGAGAACATCAATTTCAGTCAATATCTTAAATGAACAACCGCCCATAGCCTCAAAGACCTAGTTGAACGCCTGAAAACGTTACTAATTGAAGCACCAATCCAGCATCACCTCCTGCGTCCACCTAGGACACCCGAAACGCGCTCTCAAGTCTCTGCGCCAGAAAGAAGCTGCGCCATCGTCTCCTATCAGCCAATCTCGGCGCGGCAGGCAATCCAATCGCCAGGACAGTTAGCGGACACATCAACAGCGTGTAACAGCTCTCGTCTCACGAGCTTCAGGCTGAAAAGCAAAGTACAGCATTGTAGTTTCGGTCAGCTAACGAGTCTGGCATCTTACGCGCTTGCGCCCTGGGAATAAGGATTGCGCTTCGCTCCCTAGTCTTGGCTCATTCAGACCCTGTTCGAGCAAGGAAAGTCGAGGCCATTGGAAGCGGGTAAAACCCAATTGCAAACTGCTGGTTCTCAAGCAGCAGACAGGAGAAAGGTTAATCGCAACAACCTGGGTGTGGTGTGACAGACCAAAGCAATCCGATCTTGTAATATGTGAGTTATGAAACTTCCTTTTGGTTCGCCTCCCTTTGTTTGGTCGCAACAACAACACCACTTCACTCCATCCAATCCAGTCTTTATTCGTTCTTGTTTGTGGGTTCCGTCACTCCCTTCTTGCAACCCATGGAAGACTAGACTTTCCCCCTAAGATCGATGTCTTTAGACGTTCATCAAGCAGATACATATACTCTGTGATACTGGATGCTTGTCTCTGGTTCTGGACTGGGCTGGACTGGACTGGCCGATGATCATCAGCCACGTACAGGATTCCACTTGCATGAATCCTTGATTCAGTGGGAGTGGTAACCACAGGCGAGAGGTCTCACGTATCGCACTGTACCTACTGTAGTCAGTTCTTGGTTGGTTGGCTTGATTTGCTTGGCCGGTTGCAGGCCAAATTAGTTGGTCGATTATCCTCAGCCTTGCATCTCACAACCTCAGATCCAAGCTGTCTTGTTACCAATGAAGCGACGTTTCGCCCTCTGCTACTGCCACTGACACTACCTTCCCTATCTCATCAACGGCAGTCGCCACCAACATCCAAGTCGTGCTTTCCCTGTCCTGCTCCTGCTCCTGCCGTGGCCCTGCCAGCCAATCCTAGGCTTGGGTGGCTCTTGGCTCCTGCTATCCATCTCACATCTCATCTCGCCCCAACGACTGAGCTTATTTCAGCCTTGTCAGCACCAGAGACTCCAAAGTGGCCTTCCAATCACTTTTCTTTTCTGTCATCCCACTCATTTCGCATCCGTCATATATTTAAGTTTCCTCGCTTCCTCCCTGGGACTTTAGGTCTATTTAAACTCTATCCTGATACAAATACAACCCACCCATCGTCACTGCTCAGACCTCAAATTATTTACCGCCATCCTTGTTTTCTTTCTACACACAGCCCCAGACCCCCGCCAGCGCGGATATCTACCATTATGAGTTCACGTCCACGTCGTTCAGCGGCCACAAAAGCCAACGAAGTCATTTCCGTTCATGCCAGATGGGCTGACTCTCCAGAAAGAAGCATGTCGTCACGACGCTCTGGTCGTGCCTCGGGCGTGTCCGTATCCCGAGATGATGCCTCATCACCAGGAGGCGATCGTCATTTGAGTTTGACGGTCAAAGTTCCCTCCAACAAGCTACGACAGGCTACACGCGGGGAGCGTGGCTTTGAAGGTGGAGAAATTGTTTCTGGCAAGCGAAACCGGGGAGCCAAAAAAAGCTACGTGGTCGACTCAAGCCCTGACGAAGATGAAGAGGAGGAAGAGGAAGCAGAGATCGAGGTGGAGGAAGACGACGATGATGATATGGATATCGATGCTGAGGGCGAGGAGGACGCCGAGGGAGACATCGACATGGATCTAGCTCCCCCGACTATCACTGTTTCCAAACCAGTCCGGTCGAAGCCAGCGCCTCGGGCATCAGCCTCCAAGGTGATTCAGGATGACGATGATGACGACGACGACGACGAGGAGCTTAGTGACCCCGCCGACAGCGATGTTGGCGACGAGACCATGGGCTTTGGTGATGAGACTATGGCTGATGATGGTGACGAGGACGCTGAAGGTGAGGAGATTGAGGTCGCCGGTCAAGAGGGAGATGAGGATGACGAAGAAGAAGAAGAGGAAGAAGACGAGGTCGATGGAGGAGATGACGACGATGATGAGGAAGGAAATCCCGATGAATCTATCGACCTCACCAAGATGACGAAGCGTCAGCGAGCTCGTTTCGAGGACGATAATGCGCATCAATATATGAAGTTGTCAGATGGTAAGTTACTGATTATACCTACGTGGACAGTACTAATTGGAATTTGCAGAGGTTCAAGCAAAGAAGGTCTTCACAGCTGAGGAATTATCTATGCGTCGACAAGAAATGGCACGACGACGACGCAACCTTAGTGAGAAGCGAAATGAAGAAGTAAAGGTACGCGCAGAATTGAACTAGACGGTATATATGAATGGTTGCTGACATTGTGTACCAGATGGAAACCATCAACAAGCTCCTCAAAAAGCAAGCCCCCAAGATCAACCGCAAAGCTGCTGGTGCCGGTGGGGGTGCTTCAGGAGAAGACGCGAACAAACCAAACCCTGTCTTCATCCGGTGGGTCAGCAGCAAGAGCGGTGTTCGCGTGGCAGTGACAGAGGAGATGCTTGATAGCCCCGCCGGCCAGGTCTTTAAACGTGGCTCTCAACTGGCGCCTGGTAAGATGGTCCAGGAGGTTGCTTAGGAGAATGTGGTTATTTTACTTCAATTCCATGAAGGCAACGATTCATTTGGTTTTTGTTTGAAATGGCGAAGCTTGAATTGCAAAAAAAGAAATCAAACGGATTCTGAGGTGTTTTTTCTAGTTTTGGTCTTTGTTTTACTCATATAGATAATGCTATTGCTTGCTTGGCTTTAGGCACTCAGCCAAACACACTGATGTTTCTGCAAGCACTCTATTGTATAAGTGGATCTTCTTTGATTGCCATGCAGGTAGATTGGTATTGGCATGCAAGCTCTTGAAATCCACCGATAACGGCCACGCCAGCCCAGCGGGGACCGGCCTGTGAATGCCTCCTGGCATCTCGCCAGCCGTTGACACTGCAACCAAAATTCATAACACAATACCTCAGAGTCACGATGATTTTGATAAACAGATTGAATTTCAGATATTTAATCAGTCCTAGGTGTTTTTACATGATGATAGTTTCTCAGCATGAGAATAAGTATGATCTTTGCAATAGTTGTAGCGCCGCCCTCGACACTGTCACCTTCAGGCAATAGGCATCGATTTAACACGCAAAGCCTTCAGCAACTCCGGCCCACTTCGAACGAGCTAGGATGACGTCGATAATATCTATTGAGCATAAGAACAATAGCTGAATGCGTTGCCGCTAGCCGACAATATCAAAGGGCCGACTGCCGGCAGTGAAGTGCCGGCACAATAGGAGGGGAAAACGCAGGGCATCTCAACACCACCGAGTTGAGATACTTACAGAGCATTTCATCTATTGACAAGATCAAGATGAATGGACTCTGATTCAGAGATGAAGGGAATGAGTTTAGTCATTGTGCTTGGTCGTGTAGTGATATCTTGTAGTATAAATTCCTTATGCCCAAGTTTTAACAACACCATGACTATTAACTTCACGATACTCGATTTCCAGCATCATCAAGATGTCTGGTCGTTGAGGAAAGTTCCAGTTGAGTAGGTACACATCTCAGATGAACAGAGAACCTCAACATATCGCTGCAGTGTGTGGAGCTGGCAGCCTGGCCAAACGCCATGATGTCGGTCCTTGACGGCCGTTGGCACTGCCAACCAACCCCCCGATCTATTCAAACGCAACCACTTTAGGAGCCTCCGAGGCTCGGACTCGAGCAGATAGAAAAGTTCTCGTGCAGAATCTGCTCTCCTCCTCCTTCGTCTCTCTTCACCATCTTCAGATTTTCGATCACAACAGCTTCGCAGCATTCTACATCAATCTGATACCGGCTTCGTTTCTACACATCTACCGAGTCTTTTCTGCTTCTTCGCAGTCTTGATTCTTATACACCTTCTACACATTGCCCAGCTTTCAGCTACTTACACATCTTCTTTGCTTCGCTTCAAGATAGCTCAAAGCATCTTTACAAGCAACAGCATCGTCGAGATATACTCTTCCACTTGAAGCATCGATTTCCCATCATGTCTTCTCGTCAGCCCAACATGGCCAACTTGGCCCAGGGCAACACCCAGCAGTTTACTGCTTTCCAGGTAAGTCATCATCTGATCGTATATCGATACTCGCAAAATGGATGAAAAACCACTAACACTTCTTTCACAGCAGTACCAACAGCAGAACGACAATGCCTTCCAATTCAACAACGTTCAGCAGCAGCAGTTTGCTCAGCACATGGTAAGTTTACTTCACTTTTTCATCTCCCAAAAATTTCATCTCTCTAACATTCTTCTTCACAGCAGAACCAGAATGGCCTCTCTCAGTTCGGAAACGCCCAGAACCAGAACCAGATGGTTGGTGATTTCGCTTCTCCTCCCAAGAATGCAAACAACAACACCAACTCTGGCGCTCCTCTTGTGGTTGGGTCCCATCACTTCCGTCCTCAGGATGCCAAGGCGAAGTCCCCTCTCAAGGTGGTCAATTCTGGCTTTGAGAACTTCACTCAGCCTTTGACTCCCATGATGGCTATCAACCAGGACCAGTCCTTTGGTGCCATGCAGAACTCTTTTTTCAGTGATGCTCAGATGGCCTTCATGAACATGAATGGTTTTGAGTCATCTTTCGCTGGAAACATGCAGACTCCTCAGATGGGCAACGTTCAATCTCCTTTCATGGACATGGACATGAACCCTCAGAGTTTCCCTCAGCAGACGTCTACTCTTCGACCTACTGCCGCCCCGTTTACTCCTGGTCAGAGCAACTCTATGCCTCACCAGCCCGCTGCTCCTGTGGCCAACATGCATCAGACTATGACTCCTGAAATTTGCATGCAGATGCAACAGATGCAGCAGATGAAGATGCAAATGCAGCAGATGGAGCAGCAGCTCATGAACCAGATGACGATGCAGTTTGGCTATTCTCCCCAGGCCAACATTCAAGACCAGATGAACTTGCAGTCTGGCTTCGACACTCAATTCAACACTCAACACGGTCCAGCTCCTCAGATGCAGATGCAACAACACAACCAGACTCCTGAAACCCAGAGCCCCCCTCCTCTGACTCCTACCATGCAGTCTCCTCCCATCACTGAGTCCCCTGCTACAGTGTCTCCTGCTTCTCAGCTAGGTGATATCACAATGCAGCCTGCTCAAGACCTGATCGTTCCCACACAAGGTTCTGTCTCAACTGGGTCGGATGACGAAGATGCTATGGTGAAAATGGCCATGGACTTGGTTGGCGATATCTTGTATCCTATGTGGAAGTCTACCATTGTGGTGACCCCATCGGGACGCGCCGTGACCAAAGATCTTGTTGCTCACAACACTCCTTCGCCTACTCTACAGGCCAATAACCCACAGGATGAGCACGCATCCACTTCTACCCGAACTCCCTCTGACCAGTGCATCTACCCCCCCGGCATATTTGCCCCTTCGCGCGATGAAGTTGAGAAGGTCTCAGCCAAGGAAAAGAAACTCCGCGAGTCTGAGGACAATGGTGAACTCGTTCCTCCCAGCCAGCGTCGTCTCGTCCTCGTCAACCGTTTCGATCCCCGACTGATCAAGGACGAGAATGGAGTACCTGTCACCCCCTTGGGCGACAACTACAACAGTAAGTCTCTATCACTTCTTCTCCTTCTTTCTCTGAACCATCGATACTGACCATCTTGATAGTCTACTACCTGGCCCAGCCTAATGATTTCACCGATGAACAAATCGACGGGTTGGTACAGGAGTTCCGGGCTGAGAAGGCTGCGAGAGAGTTGGCTATCCAGAATGGCGAGCCCGTTCCAGACACCAAGACTTCCAAGCGGTCCAAGAAGAAGTCTAAGCCCAAGGCTACCAAGGCTACAAAGGCTACCAAGGCATCCAAAGCTGCCGCGGCACCCAAAGCTCCCACTAATTCCAGAGTCCCCAAGCCCCCATCGGAGAACGTTGTCAGTAAGAAGCGACGCAAGAGTACTCTTGCTACTGCTACTGCTACTCCTTCTGCTCTTGATCAAACTGCTATTGACAATGGTTCCCTCACTCAACCTCCCAACAACACCTTCACTACTCAGGAACCCAACACTGGCCTGTCCACCCAACCTACTCCGAACAGTGAATTCACTTCTCAGCCTGCCATTCACAGTGGCTACGGTTCTCAACCTGCTGTTTCCAACAGTTTCTCTGCCCAGCCTACTCTTGATCATGCCCCCACTGCTCAAGCTTCCAACGGATTCAATGTTCAAGACGTCTCCTCTGACAATTCTGTTCATGAGTCCACCGAGAACTCTATTCTGAACAACGACGGTGGCTTCCAGGCTGCTTCCAAGGATGCTGAACCTGCTATCATGAACACCAGCTGCACACCTCACGAGGACATTAACCTTGAAGGCACTTCCCCAGTCACTGAACCCTCTCCCCAATCCCCTCCTACTCCAGTCACTGATTCTAGCACTTGCCAAGACGAAGTCGATCTTGATCCAATTGCCAAATGGATACAGATGCAAGATGCTCAGTTGGAAGATACTTCCACTGCCACTCACTGCGATCAGTCACCTCAGATTGAAGATGATGAGTACCAAGCCCTTCCTCTCGACCCTTCTTTTACCCTTTTCCCTCAAGACAATACTGCCTGCACTTATCAGCCAGATGCTCTGTCTCCTGGAAAGGAAAGCATTTTCCCCAAGACAATCGACCCAAAGCTTCTCTTTTCTGGAGCTGATGAACAAAGTCAACAGATGCGCAAGGTTTCCGACGAACTCTTCCGACCTCTTCAAGAGCAGCCTGCCATCACAGCTTTCGTGGCTTCTATGCCCGACCTTTACGGTCCCGAAGTCGACGCTGAGAGAGAAGCTATTCTCGAGAAGTACCGTTCTGGCGCTCCCTTGAACTGGACAGATCGTACTATTCTCCTCCTCATGGCTCAGACTGACCCTTCTATCGACGAGGCTACTGTCAACAATCAAACTGTTGGCTTCGATCCGAACGTGCCTCCAGCTGATCTCCCAGCTTACTCAGACGATATGCCTGCCGACTTCGACTCTATCTTTGCTAACCTTCCTCCCATTCCCGAAGATCTTCTTCGTGACCCTACCGCTGCTATTGGCAGCCCCCTCAACCTTTTCGCTTCCGACATGACTGGATCTACCACTGTCACTGCTGGATCTGGTCACCCGGCTAGGCCATCTGCCTCTTCCATGGGTCCAACTGCTACTCGACCTCGTGCGGCACCTGAAACGAGACTCGCCGACATGCCTCATTCTCCTGTTGTCCCGGTCCTAGAACCTCTTGCTCCCCCTTACCAACCTCCTCAACACCCTGCATTCCACCCCAGAGACCCTTGCAACACAGTCCTAGGTGATCTGGATAACGTCTTTGTCCCTGACTAGGAGTCACCTGGCCAAGACAACAACACTGGGAACCAGTACCAGTACCAGACCACCGCCACTACTACCACGAACGCAACCACTACCACCGCTGGAGCAAACAAGCGCAAGACGGGTGACAACACCAGCGCGCAGCCAAAGAAGAAGGCTCGCACCAAGAAGGCTCCCGCACCGAAGCGAGCAAAGCCTCAGTCACAGGTGGGCCATGGTCCTAACGCGGGGCAGTAAGTTCTTGGTGATGAGGAGAAGAACACGCTGTGATGACGACGAGGATGATGATGATGGAGAAGATGATGTTGGTCGTGGTGGAGAGAGGAAATGACGGGGGCCTAGCCCCATGATGAAGAAAGATATTGTTTTGGATGGTGGTTGTTTTGGAGAAATAAAGAAACAAAAACATAAAATCTGTAGAAAATAAAACAAAAACACAAAACTCCAAGTTCCCCTTGTACAGTGAATGAACTCTCCTGGTGATGTCCCTTGAAGAAGTAGTTTGGTGGATGGTGATGGTTGTTACATCGGTGCATATGGTGTCGTGATGTCTTCCCAACCTAAGGTACGTGCCCGCCCAGCAGAGCCTCAGATATATCTCGATGCTAAAGCCGGTCTATAACCTGGAAGTTTGACTTGTTTACATGTGAACTATTCTTATGTGTATTTGTATCATTTCAATTTACGTATTAGAAGTTACAATGTGCAAGCAGCGGCATTTGTATCCTTTCTGCCAAAAAGACCTGCTACGTATGACCAACATCTTGTCGAGAATGAGGGAGTAATACGCGAAGCAATATATCAGAAACGGCTCTTGCTCGTAAGTCGAAATCTGCTGTATTGGTGGTGGTAGTCAGCAACCGCGATAGGCGGCTATTCATTCATGGTGATGGATGGTGATGGTCTGAGGATTGCATTGCAGTTAGCTGCATATCGGCTACGTCATTAACCGGGGTAACCTCTTGCAAGGGTTAAATGAGGCACAGTCTAGACAGTGAGTTGTCGAGTCGAGTCAAAGTGAATGAGGAGGAATTACATCTTTGTAAGCATGTTTTCGCATAAGGTTAACTGTTCATAATCGTTGATATCCGAGCAGGTGACAGGTCGAGAATCTGTCCACGTGCATCAACAGCCCAGGGCTTCGAGTGTGAAGTTGGGCGGCTGACATGTCTGTCGGCCAATCACAAGCGTCAATTGACCGCTCCAGTTTTTTATCTTCAGGCCTGATTCACCCGCGGCTGACGCTCCCCCCGCCATTCCCCGGTTGATGCCTCTGCTGTAAGCGAATATTAATTAGGTACATTACCCATGAATCAGTTAGTAGTGAGGGGAAGTCACACGATAATTAGGACTTACGGAGGTGTCTATCTTCACATGCTGAGAGAGAACAGAAATGCGAAAATTGCCAAGATAATGTTTAACCGTCGGGAATAAGCATGAACTCTCTCTTTAATTGATTAATTTATTTCGGGTATCAATAACCTGCTGTATGTACATACTGTAAGTATGCTTCCGTCTTTACCAGGTTCATGATTGATTGAATGCGGGTTTCAGTGGGTGAGTCAAAGAGGGCGCCTCCAATTGCAACCCAGCTGAGTAGGTTTTATTTAGGTTACCTTTGGGGCGGCCGGGGTGGGCACCTCACGTCAGGCTCCTGGCGTCAAAATTTGTCGCCCGCACCGCACAACAACACACGGAACCTAACCTTACCTTTGTAACTCCAAACCAAATCTGCTGCCACCACCCGCCACCCGTTTTCCCTTTCCCACCTCTCGTCTCTAGGTACCTCTCGTCTCTTCTGGTTGCGGATACCTACCTACTGCAGCATCAGACAAGTACATGCTTGATTCATGCTCTGATACATACTAAAACTGGTCCAGAACCAAAAAGCCTAAAAAAACTCTGACAATCATTCTGGTTCTGGACTTTGACCCCTGCCAACCAGACCAGACCAAACTCTTCCTTCAGCCTTTTCATCAGCCATGTCGCCTTCTCCGCCTGCGACTGGTGATGATGGCCTAGGATCCGTCGTCGGCTCCGACCGTCATCAGCCTACAGACGCATCGAATGTCGACATGGACAGTGGTAAGTTGATCACTTTTCTCGTCTTTTAGCTGTCTCCCTCTCTATCGGTCAACACCGTCAATTTCTGTCCATGTCAGTGACTCGGCACAAAAAAAACTCAAAACCCAATTCGTTTACCTCATCTTTCTCTTCTAGCCCAGCCCTGCAGGGTCAAGGCTGCACACGAGCGAGTGATCACCGCTAGATTCAATTGCCCAGAGGCTGGAAGATGCAGGGACTAGGGCCTCGAAAGCATCAAAGCTTTTGATGCGTCAAACAACCTTGTCCTTACCCAGAGAGAATCTGGGTTTTTTAGGCATGTCTTGATTCTGAGAATAAGACGACACCAACAAGACATCTCGTTTCCCCTTGCTACTCTTATTCTGTTGCATCCTTTGTCTCAAGTCAATTTACTGCCAATTCCTTGCTGCATTGCATTGCATATCCACTCTACCACTGCGGCTCTAGTTAGTTTCTGGGGATCTGCTGCCGATCATGTCCTGGTGAGCCAAGTCCTTTGCCTCCCGCTCCTGTTACAGCTTGTCAGTCAGTCGGGTCTCGTCTCTCTTTGCTCTCAGCCTTGGCTTGGATCATAAATTACTAGGTCCGGGCCCATCATTACCCTGCTCTTTTTTTCTTGTTTCTGTCCCTGTCCCCCGCGTTACATGCCTAAGCGACAAATCGTCGTCATATAAGGAGACCTATTCACCCTTACCCTCACTGCAATCGGACAAGGAGCCGCAACGCAACAGAGCGTGACAGTACAAGCTCCTGAAGATGGCCTAGCCCTTACCCATGTGAGCCCTGTCAATAGCGCGCTTTACCTTAACCTGATCTCCCAACGCCACCTCCACTTAAACGATACCACCATCACCTCTTCCATATAAGCCATACCTTCTGGCGCCCCCGTACCACGTCCACACACCCATCTTTCCTCCAGACTGTTGGCCGTTGCCTTCTTCCCGCCTTTGTCAAATAAACTTTGTCTTTTCAAACTTTGCCTTTGCATTTGTTTGTTGATGAGGGGGGCCTTTAATAACACTATATCATAGCCGCAAGGACAAGTGATAAAGACCAAGAACAACAGACTCCTCGACAACAATCACCGATCCGCGATATCATATCATCCTCCCCAACAACAGTCCACCCTCTGCTCCAGGTCGCATCCGCTCCCCCGCATTCTTCCTCGACAACTGCCGCCACCACCGCCATTACTGCTACAAGTCCAACAACTGAGTCCCGCACACTGCCATTGCGCCCTTCGAAGCAATCGCCAACAAACACTGCTCAAGTTGCCTCAGGGGCCGCCGAAACCCAGGCAAACACCTCTTCAAATATGATATTCTCCGACATCTACAAGAGCCCGCGATCACCCATCGCTAAGCTCCGTCACCACTCCGCCCAGTTGCCGACCCCACTGCCATCTACCACACCAGATTGGTACGACGAAGAACACGCAGACCTTCTCAGTAAGGATAAGGTGAAACAGAAGGAAGCTGTGAAGCGATATCTCGACGCCAAAGTAAAGAACGATTGGGTGTTTCCATGGCCATCTCGTGTCGTCGAGCCGCCGCTGGTTGAAAGCGACATCGATCTTGTGGGCGAGACATCTGAAGCATCTGATGCGATTCAGACCGTGACCAGCCTCGACGCTGGTGAGCCGACAAACCCAATTGAGGATAAGACGCGCGAAGATGATGGCTATCAAGTTGACGACGGCGGATCATCAGACGACGATGACGGCAGCGATGCTGAATCCACATATAGCACCGTCTCTGAAGACCCTGTCAACTTTCGCACACGCCTAGAATGGGCATCAGATCTTTCCGACGATGACGATGAGCCTGGTCCTTCACGATCACCATTCCGCTTTGACAACCCCAACAATGTGGGCTCAACTATTCAAGCTGCGGTTCATGTCAAGCGCGCCAAGCGACGGAGAGCAGTTCGCAGGGAAATGGAGTGGAACGAGGGTCTCGCCTGTTTCGAAGCCCGGCGAAATGCATGGACAGGCGCACGAACTGTTCGTGTCCGAGCCAAGCCTGCATCGCCCCCTGCTGTATCACCGCTATCTCCCCGTCGTTTCTTTTTCCGTCGCTCCATGTCGACATCGCCCCCTAGCTCCACGATTGCATCAACTCTACCACCACAAATTAGTGATGCTTCTGACAATTCATCGCTCGCAAGAAGCGACGAGCTTCGCAATGCTCGATCCAAGGACACGACACCTTCGACGCCCCCCGACAGTCGAAACTATCCTGTTGAGGTTCTGCTCCCTCTTCCCCCACCTCTCCTCCCTCCCAACAATCCTCTACGGGCATCTATCACGCCATCTGTTTATCTGAGTCTCTATGACAAGGTCATCATTCACAGCCTTCAGCCCTCGTGCCCCATTAATCTGTCGGATATGCTCCGCGCCTGCGTTACGGGCTGGAAGCGTGATGGCGAGTGGCCTCCCCGACCGACAATAGCCCCTCCTGCTCCTGTTGCCAGGAAGAAGAAGCCTAAGAAGCCTTCGAACCCCTCGGAGAATTCAGGTAGCACTGTCCGTCGCATGAGCTTTGGTCTATTGGGCCGTGATAAGGACGACTCGACAGGTGGTAAGGGCATCCGCCGTAGCCTTGTTCGAGCCCTCGGCATTGGGGAAGGGACGGAGACTCCCAAGTAAAGCTATCTCATTACGAATTCATGATTATGATCAAAACCCGGAGGATTACCATTACGATTGACGCATGGCGCTTATATATGGACTCTCGGTTTTTATGGCTCGGTATTTCATGTGTGGAAGGGATGTGCTTTATGTGTTCTAGTCTATCTTGCTTTATCTGTTTCTCCCCCATGGCCTAGCTATGTTGGTATGTGGAGTTTTTGGGCATAGGTTTCTCTCTATATTATATAGGAGTCTTTTGGAGCAGTTGAGAGGAAGCATATTGATACCTGCCTTGTCCCAGCATTGCGACAGGGCGAACTGTCCATCGATTACTATGATTTCAATTCAGCTATTTGCCCATCTTGTGTAACAATAACAGCAACCAGCCACTGTGGCATTATCTTGTTGTCGTGATGTAATCGACTCGAATAGTTCCAGTGTTGACGCCATCACTTTGAACGTGTCACATGTCAACAGTAGAATTGAGTTCGACGGTATATCCGTAGACCCGTCAATGTGATGTGAGACCTACAGTAAGTTTAACGGGTCGTTCCGTACACATCATGTGAGGTACGAACCTTGTTGATCACGAGTTCTAGAAGACAGTCTTCGTGTTGCTGATCTGAAGAGGGTGAACGAGAGCTCTAAACGGGGAGTTCCCTTTTCTAATAACCCAAATGTAGTAGATATAGACGTAAAACTAGTGGTAGGGAGGCAAGAAATGCCATTGAAGTAGGGTGATCTCATTGAGATGGGTAGAGGATACTAGATGGGAACTTGAATATCAAAGGGCGATTATCCGTTGGTGGGATGAAAGGATGACACAGTTGCACACACCAAATCCCATGAAAGAGACATAATGTGATATTTATACATAGACTTACTCTTTCTCAGAATCTCAGGATCGCCAACTTCCTCAACAGCGGCTCTCTATTCCCAAATGTCACTATGGCTCATCCAATCATGGCCCAGACCTTGGTGTATAGAAATAAAATCAAAGAAAGATGATTTATTTAAGTAATCAATATATGATATATCCATCTAAGACCTTCGAATCAACCATGACAGAGATGCTCATGTCGATTACAAACAAGGAGAAAATCATACCCAAAGGTTTGCATAACAATCTGCCACTGGCCTTCGACCAACGACAACTCAGCTCAACTCACAAATTAAGCAGAGATTATTTATTTATTCAAATTTCAATCTCTATTGAAGATGTTAATCTGCAATCTAGTAACCATTTTTTCAACCAAGTTTGTCGTTGTTTAGACAAGCCCGTGTACTGAATGTCTAGGTTAGGCAGCTCCAACATGGTACAGAACACTAACCGTCACAGTTGCGACGCAATTTCTCGATATTGGAATGATTAGTAGTCGAAAGAACCTGTGTATTCTCTCTTTGGTTGTGGGATTAGATGAAAATTGACCCGTACTTGAACTATAAAATTGTCTTTGATATGTGGCTTGGGAGCGTTGGTATAAGTCCATTGGCCTCCATCGCCGCCAGGTTCGTTAATAATATCGGCCTCAAAACTCTCAGTTCCTGTGGCGACTTTGTTTCCTGTTGATTTGTTGGATTTGAATAAATTACTTAGAACCAAATAAACATCCTGGGCTTCCAGGTTCTCCGGTTCCTGCAGTAATACATATCGACACACAACAGTGCCCTTCGATCGCCTATGCAGCAATGGGGTCGATATTTCTCTTCGCAGGATAATGATTTCAAAGTTGTTTTAATAAATTCATCTATGAACAGTGAGAATAAGACGGCTGTGGACCATGGTTTCTATGAGTAGAATACTTTTTATTAAGGTTATCGCTATATTGAATCATGTGAGAAACTGAGGTGAACTGGAAAAGCGTGGCTTGTTAGTCGTGCAAAGGAGAGGTAAAGAGGTTAATTTGTAAGTAATTATTTCAAAAAGAACTATCATAACTAACATATTCAACTAAGTATTCGTGTACTATATTCCCGATGCCATTGGAAAGGCAAATAAGAGTTGGGAGGGAGAGTAAGTGATGTTATATCGGCCTTGGATGTCATCCTGGTAGGTCTCATTGTTAGTATCGTTCAAACCAATATATACGTAGTCCTCGACTTAGCTATCTATGATTTGAGCTTCAGATTAGGACAAGAACGGTTCTCCTAGAGCTGCACAGATAACCCTTTTGCGTGGATCATCTTGATAGATAACATCACTCCCACACTACGCAGGCCACTACTTTGGACAGGAAATCTTTTGTTTAAATACCATTATCTTCGTCAAAACATGGGTTGTGTATATGAGTTCTTCTTTGTCACTTGTCAGAGTCCTTCGATGTTAATCGGTCCGGGTTACAGACCCATGGCATACGGTCTCATGGAATGAAACATGATGAACATGAAAGTCTTAGTAAAAGTCAACGCGACGAATATCCAATAAATTACAAGGAAACGAGACGGATTATAAACAACGAAACAAAGGAGGACGGGGTTAACATCGGTGTTTCAACACAGTGGTCACCCTATCATGACTTGACTCCATAACCCCTCGAGGGCAAACAGAGGCTACATCACACTAGTCAACATGTCCCAAATAGCTTTTAATCTCTTTCAAACTCACAGTGTTCATTTCTATCTTGGAATTGATCGCTCATGACATGTTTTCATTCCAGGTTCACTGTGTCGCTGCCTTGATATATCATGATACGGCCGTGGGGGAGTCTGACACGGAAGCCCTCCACTGACTATAACAAAATGCTTGAGAAATAAGCAATGGAAGCTTATCACTCGATTAAATAGCTAGGATTCATAATGATGAAGTGAAAAACCAGAGTCATGACACTGGCACACCCTTGACTTAAGTCGCCGAAGATAGTTCGGGCGGTGATAGGCAAGCCCATGACTGATTCGTGACGTAGCAATAAAATGTAAATATAGAAATTAGAGCAAATAGAGTAGATGGTCATTTATATAACCAAAGCTGAAGTGTGGGCTTCGGTTTGTGCTGCGTGAGGCCGTCAGATATTCATGATATATCCCCGATAGCACAGTTTTGAGGTATTAGTGAATGGACAATTATGGCAGAAGATCTAACATGCTATAGTTCATGAATAATAAGCGATTTCCGTGTTCAATCACTATCACAAACCATAGAAACGGGTTGTGGTTCTGTGCTGTTTTCCGAAGCCTATTTAGAAGAAGCCTACCCTCGACCTCTATGATGTGGTGGTTATAACTGGATCGATCACTCGTCAAGAAAGATGCCCGATTGACCCGCGAGATAAATCATGAGTAGTAAGTAATCATGAAGACCCAGGCAGAAAGCTCATGCAAATATTGTAAAGGACTGACACCATACTATTGCAGTGTGGCTAACAACGATGCTGATAATGCCGATGCACAACACTAACATTATTGATCACACTGCATCAGAAGTAGATTGCCCACTCTCGTTCTTTCGGTCTATGGGCTGCCACGATTCAACAGCCTAATTCAGCGTTGGGAAATATGTAAGTCCCGATCGATTCTGTAGCCCTTTGGGTCAATTATGTGAGCACGTTTTGTTAGTCCTCGCCGAAGTGGTTTCCTAGCTGAAGTTACCTTAATGCGTAATGGCCACGAGTCTTTGGATGTCACGGTAACATAGAGCTGAGCATCAAACCCACTTAGGACTATGCTTGACATAGACTTGGCAGTCAAGGGATTGACGTTTTCGTCCAAGTTAGCTAGCTCTCTGGATTGTATCACAGTGGTTGTCGTCAAATGCTTCACCTTCCCATCACGCACGTAGCTCAATTCTCGCTCTGCGCTGTCTCGGGAAGTGGGCGTAACTTAGCGAATGTGCAAACTGATCTGATAAAAAATTTCATCTGTGGGCCGATCTCGGTTTGGGGTGTGAACGTAGAAACTTCCGGTCTTGACCCTGGTTGATTGGTGAGGGGCAGCTCATCTAATCTGATCATCAGATTAGATACTTTGGTACAATGACACTAGAAAAACTTGTCTTGGCTCGGGCTGGGTGTAAGGATCAGATACATACAGACGGCCACGAAAGTCGCATGGATGGCGTGGATACTGGGTGAAAGCTCCGTCAGAGCGGAACCATGCCAAGGGTTCTAGTACAGTTCAACCGTGCTCCTGGAAACCATGGAGGGGTGAAGACAGAAGGTTGCAGTCGATATGGACTTGAAAACTACAGCAAGCATGCTGAGTGATCAAGCTGCCAAAGTTCGGATGACCTCGTCAACATATGACAGCGAGCAATGATGCAGGCGGTGATATCTAGTGTGAGATACCGTCCCATCTCTACACCACCAAAATCCCACCAAAATTGCCGCACCAGCTCAGCCCTGGCACAATCCCACATCACTCGGCTCACTACATGCGCATTTGATTCCGTAACTGGCGTCAACTCCATCTTAGAGCATGGGCCTGGACGGAGTACGGCACTGATGGTGGGGCAGGACATCATGGCGGGTTAATACGGATGTACAAGCGTTGATAGCTGAGCTTGCTTGTACATGCATATTATTGCAAGGGCGGACCCCTTGACCGGTGTCGACTGATGTTTTTTATCGAACATTGATTTCTCCAAGACCTCCGGCAGTCTCTTCAAGAGTTCCTAGCAAGGAATTGTGTCGATTCCAAGCTTCATTCAACATCCACCATGGCGACCGAAACCACGAATATACCCTCCGCGCCGTCGCGGCAACAGCAGAGGCTCTCTGTGCTTGAAGGCCCTGTTGACCCTCCCCTCGTCGATTTAACCTTGGGCGAACTTCTTGAGCTTCAGACATATCAACATGGCAACCAAGAATGTCTCGTTATTCCCTGGACAGGGGCTCGTTGGACGTACAATGAGCTTAGCCAACAGAGCTCATATTTAGCCCAATCGTTACTGGATATGGGCATCGGAGTCGGTGATCGTGTTGCCATCATGGCTGGCAACTGTGAGCAATACGCAGCTGTCTTCTTCGCGGTGGCCAAGATCGGTGCTATCCTCGTCATCCTTAACAACACATACACCCCTACAGAGGCTATGTATGGCTTGAAGTTTTCGGACAGCAAGATCTTCTTTACAACACCAAATATTGGGCGCCTTGATCAGACACAGCTGCTCCAGCAGCTGGAGAATAAAAAGACGGCTCCCGTGGTCGTAATGCTGAGGGGAGAGGAAGTTGGTAAATACCAGACCTATGACGAATTGGTAAATGCTGGTCGCCGAAGAAACCACCAAAGACTTTATCAAGCCATGACAAAGGTGCTGCCTCATCAAGTGGTCAACCTCCAATTCACAAGCGGAACAACCGGACTACCCAAGGCCGCCATGCTCACTCACCAGTAAGTTTGCCATGAACCTCGTCAATGGGGTTTGACGTGAAAGACCAAGTTTGTGAGCCCAAGTTAACTGGTTGATAGCAACCTTGTGAATAATTCACGCTTTATTGGTGATAGAATGCGGTTGAGTCCTGTCGATATTCTCTGTTGTCCTCCTCCATTGTTCCATTGCTTTGGTTTAGTGCTTGGTCTTCTCGCTATTATTACTCATGGTGGTAAGATTGTGTATCCAGCCGAGGTCTTCGATATCCAAGCGACGCTCAAGGCCATTTCTGAAGAGCAATGCACAGCCGTGCATGGTGTTCCAGCCATGTTCGATTCGCTCTTCCAAGCCAAATGGCCCGAGAACTTCAACTGCGATAACCTGCGCACCGGGATCATCGCTGGTGCTCCTGTTCCCCGATACCTGATGGAGCTTCTTGTAAACCGCTTCGGAATGACCGAGTTCACAAGCAGTTACGGCCTCACTGAGGCATCTCCAACTTGCTTCAACGCCTTTACCGACGACTCTATTGATACGCGACTGACAACTGTTGGTACATTGATGCCTCATGCAAAGGCCAAGATTGTAGATCGAGATGGAAACATTGTGCCTGTCGGTGAGCGCGGTGAACTCTGCATTGGCGGTTATCAACTCCAGGCTGGATATTGGAACAACTCAGAAAAGACCAACGAAACCATGATCCGAGATGCTTCAGGTGTCCTTTGGCTGCACACAGGCGATGATGCTGTTTTTGACGAAAATGGGTACTGTTCGATTACTGGACGATTCAAAGATATCATTATCAGAGGTGAGTCAAATAGTCCTGGTAATGGATAATGATGGACTAATAACCCCGCTTCAACAGGTGGAGAGAACATCTACCCGCTCGAGATTGAGGAGCGCCTGATGGATCACCCTGCCATCACTCGCGCCATTGTCGTGGGACTCAAAAATAAGCACTACGGTGAAGTCGTAGGTGCCTTTGTCGAGTTGGCCGAAGGCCACCAGAAGCCCAGTTTCGAGGAGATCAAGGACTGGTGCCGCAAGAGACTTGGCGGGCACAAATCGCCTGCCCACGTCTTCTGGCTGGGCGATGGTGCTGTACCAGCGACAGTTCCTCTGACAGGAAGTGGTAAGGTGCGTAAGTTTGAGATGGCCAAGCTGGGCGATGAGCTCTTGCGAAAGCAGGAGGTGACGTCGAAGCTTTAGACGGAAGGCGATATGGATTGAATAGAAGCTGTTTTGAAGCGTGATAGTATACAGTTGCAGTTTTGGACATGTAATTCGGGAGATAAAAGGGTTATGATAAAAAGATTTAGATAGAATAGAAATGAAAGAAGTTGGTCAGACTCCCAGGCTGCCTGCCTTTTTGTTTCTTGGCAGTAACCTTCCATATGCAGGCAGCCCCAATGGGACCTTGCAAGTTTGGAAGTCACGAGTGAGACAAGCCATATAAAAAGACATGTGCATACCTATATTCAAACATGACCTTTTCATTACCATTCCAAACACTTTGTTTAGTTGTCTATGTGCAATGAGTGAGACTATATCTTGACTTCCACAAACTTTCAACGTTTATAGCTTGGGCACGAGACCCAGCTTTGTACCAGCAACAACCTTCTCATTGTCTGCCAGTGGACACAATTGGAAAAAGCGCTCGCGAGATGATCGGACAAAAGCACTGCGTTGATGTGGTAGATCGACGAGCTTGTCCAGTCCAGATCCGTGGACGAAGTCATACATGACGATAGTTGTGTTCGTCTCTTGGGACTCGCCCACAACATACATGGTGCGAGGATCGTCGAGATAGAGGTAGTGCATCAAGCTACTCCACCATGCCGATACACGATGTGGCCCACGGAAACGCACATCACCAACAAGTGAATGACGGCCGCGGTCAAATTCACCGGCGTTGAAGTAACCGCCAAGCCGGTCCTCCTGTCAATGAAGTTAGCAATGCATCAAAAGCAAAGAGGTCACACATGAACATACCTTGGCCCAATAGACCTCAAAATACGCAAAGTGGATGTCATCCCACTTAGCTAGAATGGCAATCACATGGGGATCGTCATGTACCTTGCGCAAATACTCCTGGTGTTGTTCTAAAGTGCCAGTTTGGTTCCAGCCTTGCGAAACACGAGGGTCATTCTGCCATTCATGGAAGAGACGCACATGCTCGGCATCGGTATAGTCGAGAGAAACCATGGAAAAGGTTTCGTTGAGATGGGGAATCCACCGGCTGTAAACAATAGTGCCTGGCGCGGGCTTTGCTGGCCTGACTGGGTGCCATGACTGCTGAACTCGCTCGGGATCATCAGGATCACCGGCCAGTGTGATGGTTGTGGTGTTGTGCAGAGGAGTCAAAGGGAATGATCCAAGAGGGCTCGATGCGGGCAAAGAGGAAGGCGACTCAGCAGGGCACCAAACAGGTCGAGGGCCAAAAGGTGACCCGGCACCTTGCCAGAAAGTACTTCGCAAGAGAAGGACAAGGCTCTCGTCAGTTTTGTTGCTAGCTTGACGCTTCTCCCGACCCTTGAGCGGATGGTCAATGGCGAGCAGCACTGCTGTAAGTTGCTGACCCAGGACAGTGGCATTGGTACCATGAAGTTCCAGTCGATATGATTCCACAGATGTTCTTAAAGTGAAGAGAGCATACGCAAGCAGCCAGACCTGCCCTAAGCTTGGCGCTTCAGGTCCATCCCAATAAACGGCGACACAAGGTGAACGACGAGCTCGAGCCCATGGACTGTTATTCGATTGAGGAGGAAGCTCGCTCGACTTAAGATTGATTGGATCAGAGAAGACAAAGCCGGTACTGTGGATATCAAAGGGCAGAGGTTTGGTTGATCCAGGAGTCTTCTGAACAAGCTTGTAGACAGGCGCGTTTGCAGAAGGTGGTGTCGAGACTTTCTCGATCGCAAACTCCGTTTGGTATGGATGAGGAAGCTTGATAACTGTTTCCCCAGCTTTGAGGGCCGAGAATGTTCCTGGTGGTGCTGACATTATTGCAGCTGGAGTAACAAATATTGGGTATCAACGAGAAAGTAGAAGAAGTGACAGGCGAAAGCTCGACATAACTGAGAAGCTATTCACATTAGGAGACCAAGGCGGACGTGGAAGAATCGGAACGTCTCCATAATATCGGCCCTCCACTTCGGAACGAGTTCACATCCTGGACTCGCAATCGGATTCACTCTGCATGGATGATGTATGTACCCATCAATTCCGCGGTCTCCAAGCTATTACACAATCGGTTCGGCTCTGGTGTAGTCAGAGGCTAGTCATCTTTACGAAACGACGTCAAGGAGGCAGAAAATGATCTTACTTGCCAAGCCGTATCGCAAGCAGGTCCCGAAGATCCTCTACTACAACCTGTGCAAACTAATTCTGCTCAAGGTCAAGATTGTCGTGTGGGTCAGGGCGGATCTGATAACTCGAAGGACCAGCCACCCCTGCCAGAGTGAATTTCTTTTACTCTCAACACGCCCCCTCCTCTTTATCCGGTCCTCGGAGCTTGTTTATTTTCAGGATCAAGGGTCTTGGTTGAGGTTAGCAAGATCTGATAAACCACTCAACGACGCTAAGGATCCTGTCATTTCTCCAACTTAGCACCGAGAAAGCCGGCTTGGCTGCTTGACCCTTGCAAAGACCGGTGGCCATGTCTCAATGAAGAAAATATGGCCTGATGAAAGGTTGGCAGTCCTGGGTAGGTTTGCAACAAAGGTACCGGAGATTTGTGTATTCCGAGATGCGGTGAAGTTGTATCCCTCACAGCTCCTATCCATGTATGCATAAGCATTGCAGTATGTGAGTTTGTGAAGCGTAAGAACGAGGTAAAGAGCTGTTTTTCTGTTATTTGAACCGTATGTACCCTTATATGTCATAACAACTGTGAGATCTCAGAGCTGCCGCAAGCCTTTTGTAACATATCGACGTGGAACTCGAAAGATTGACTTTTCAAGTATACTTCTTTATATCATATTCCCACGTCAGCGATAAAGTCGAATTCGCATTATGACGCTGTTGACATTGTCAGTTGGATGTAGATCGCCGATCATCCGGCAATATTAATCTAGATACCTTTTTACTATCCAGAACACATATTGAGATCTTGGCATCCCAATAACCTGGTACGAGGAATAATCGTTCAGTTTTACTAATCTAATCTTATCAATCAAATCTCATCTTGATCGATTGGAAGATGAGTAACGACGAGCAGAGACTGAGGCATCAATGATTATTCGTCTAAATCAGTTGTTAGATCACATGCAATCACTACTCTAACTATGTAGAATAATGATGAACTATCGGTCTTCAGGAATCGTCGATCCTCTGTCTTCTCCGCTTTTTGTCCACATTTCTTGATGCTACTCAGGCGAAAGCAACCTTAGAGAGACCACTACACGGAACACGGCACGCGATAAGAGGAATAGAGGATATGTGTATTGGGTAGATCTTTAGGCTGGTTACAACTATCTTGTTTGGTATATCGTGGGAATGGACTAAATCCTTCCAACTTACATACTATTTATTGGAACAAGAAACTCAAATCGTATTTAGCCTTCTTCGAAACAGAGTACCAGTTCCATGAGGCTTCCATACTATTGCTATTTACAAGCAGACTGCCTCCATGACCACTGTTGATCAACAGCTCATTACTATAGCAATCGTCATCCAGTCCATGTTATTCGGTATCGAATGTGATATAGTTCTTTCTATAGCCATGGTCATTTGAAAAGGCATCTACCCCAGGAGTTTGGCAAGCGTCTAACCGAGGAGGCGCAGGCCAACCTGATTGCAGTATACGAATCTCTTCCTGTACAGATATCATATCCGTGGAAATCAGAGACATGTATCGCTATTCAGACGTCTTATGCCGAGGCAAGAAGACATAGTTGATTGCTGGCACTACAACATTAGTCATTGCTATTATCTCTATACTCGTATGGAGAGACTGCGATATTAGAGAAGATAAGCAAGTCAAGGGTCATATTCTTTTTAGGAGAATATTATTTATACACAAAAGAACCATACACACAAGTAAACATGTGTAGGTTCAATTAAAATATATATAGATATGCTTTTAGAGTTTGATGAGGCCATATGGCAACCTATACTCAATATTCGGCTTATAAACCGCCGATGTGTAACAGGATACCCAAGGGACTATGAATATAGTTCATCTATTATATTTCAACTCTACAAACTCACACATGCCTAATGAAATGGGACGCCAGCCCTCAGTTGGCCTCCTCGCGATGTTTCATAATAGTCGTTTGCATTTTGTATATTCCAAAGCAACTTAAGCCGTCTAAGTAGGTATCGAGAAAAGAAAGCATCATATCCAAGATAGCACACGATTATCACATCTCATGATATTCAAGGTCCACCAGATCGGTATCCAAAACGCCATATCCTGTAATCATTTCACGTTAAACCTTGGCCTCGTCGGTCTTGCGGCCGCCAAGCTGCATATAGTCCCAACAAACTACCAGATTAAGTCAGCCACATCACTATAAGCACTCGTGGGGATATCAAACTTACTCGTCCAGCCAAGGTCATCTTTGAAACAAGACTGAGCAACATCCTCTCCAGAAACAGTACCCTCATCAGGGCTGGATGCAACAGCCTTCTTTCCGACTGCAAGACCAATAACGGGAGGGTAAACAACGAGCTCCTTAAACTTGGGGGCATGACCAACTCGCTGGCTAAGGATGGTCTGGTGGATGTTCTGTGCTGTATAGTGGCCGTGATGCATGGCACCGCCACATCGCTTAATGCCAGGCCAGTTGGTGATATCCCCAACCGCGTAGTGTGACTCAGAGTTGGGGATGTCCTCCTGGAACTGTAAACTAAGAGAGAGTCAGCAGCTGTATAAATTGGAGAACTAATATCGCATCACTTACTTGGGCTTGACCTTGACAAGGCCATTTTCATCAAGCGCCGAGGTAGGCAGATATGTCGAAGTGGGAACACTCTTAGAGATGGCCATAATGACCTGACTGGCAGACATCTTATGACCATTGGTGAACTCAACCTCATATTTATCAATACCATCAGTCGTCTCAATCTTCTTGTTGGAAGCAAGACGGTGGCTCATGAGGACCTCGACACCAGCCTCGCGGAGCAACTCAAGAGCCACATCCTTGGTCTCATCGGGAAGACCCTCGGAAGAAAGGAGCTTGTCACGAGAGTGAACGAGGGTCACCTTGAGGTGAGGCTTAACCATCTTGAGCTCGGCAGCCATCTCGATACCAACAGCTCCTCCACCAACGACAACAACGCCGTGCTTGGCATTTTGAACAGAGTTAATGTGGTTCTCGGCTTCGAGGAGGTATTGCTTTCGGGTCTTGGACTGGGGGACGACGGGCCACACGCGGCGCAAACCAGTAGCAGCAACGAGGTAGTCGTATTCAAGGGTGCTCTTCTCCTGAGTGAGATGAGCTGAGATGGTAGCCTTCTTGGCTAAGGGGTCGACATTGGTGACGGAGCCTTGAATGATGTTGATGCTGGGGTCTTTGAGGCCAGGGATATCAGAGTACTTGACCCAATTCTTCTTGGAGAAGTCGGAGTCGGCGAGAGCCAGAGGAGAACCGATCAAGTGGTCTATAACCTGGTGAGCGTCTGAGGTTCATCATGTACTACTACGATTAAACTAAGAAGCTGGACTGCGAAGCACTTACAGTAGCCGTCCCTCTCATCGACGATGGTGATGTCGATGTTGAACCGAGGAAGATCGGGATGGTGGATATAAGGCTCAGAATTCATGCGAGGAGAATAACCCTGGCTCAGATCAAGCAGGTTGACAGCAGCAGACAGGCCGCCATAGCAACCGCCAAGGATGAGAACACGCACAGCGTTGGATGACTCGGGGAGTGAACCCATTGTAGCGAAGGTCTTGTGAGAGTGGGATATGAGACGATTCTGGCGTGGAAACAGGGGGTCTGATGGTATAACAATAGATCTTGCACGGATCTGAAGACTCGGTACAGTAATGGTTGAGCGGGAGGCACGGTTTGTGAGCAACGGCAGGGTTTGGGGAGTTTTGAGCTGTCGTTCCAAGAACCTGGTAGACACTCGAGTAATAAACATAAGCTGAGGGATGGAGTCACAAAGATGAGAACGGGGAAGAAGAAGTAGTAGAAGAAGAAGAAATAGTGCAGGTAGTCTCAAGAAGAAAAGACGTAAGAGATGAATATCCGGGAATAAACGAGAGCACCCGTACCAGACCCAAAGCTATCCGGTATCCGTACTCGGTTTAAAGACGCAAAAAGGGTTTCTTGAATGTCAGACCAAGACCGGGCCCTGTCCCGGCCCTGTCCCGGCCCTGTCCCCTTGTTTTATATGTACCAAGAATCCATCTTGGATCAGATGATGACCAGTAAAAGAAGAGTAAGTCACTCCCTAAGATGTAGCGTAGCGGGGCATTCTCCATGGTTATGGTGTTGGTGTTAGTCTGGAACTTCTGATGTGGAGTTAGAGTTATCAGATCCAACGGAAATCCAGTTTCCGCTGAGTCATGATGGTGCAACTTCAATTGTCATGATGGGTTTACAGTGTGAATACCGTTATCTGATCAAATAACGAGTATGCTTTTGACGATCTATAGCCCAGATACCTTCTTAGATAACGATCCTGCAACTTGAATCCTCTTCTTCTGTGAATACCCAAAGAAAATGAAAATATAAGTTGTTTTTGCCTATACATATACTGAGCAAGAGCAAGGGCTATACCAAGGGCGTAAAACTTGATATAACGGCCAACCTCGGCTAGCTTCCCAACGAATCTTTATGATTATTACCTCAACAGCAACACTACTGTAATTACATCTTATTCCTAAGCTCGCAGAATCACTCCTTACTGTGTCCTCCAAATACGCCGACTTGGTGGCTTGTTCGGTTCGGAATTCCGATGGAGAGTCTCATGATCGCCGATCAGATAACTCAATCCCAAAGGGAGAAGCGAGCCAGTGAATGGCCGAAAAGAATTATCTGATCCGAATAATCCCTGACATGTTGAATTAGCTCGCCCCGCCTGCTTGGATCAAGCTTACTTACTTATATGAATGATTGCCACACCGGAAATACTTAGACTCAGTCAGTGTGTTCTAAAGGCACATTATTTCCTCATTTTCAAAGAAAAGAAGTCTAGACAACAATCCTAAACTAGCATGAATATTATAATTTTGATGCTATCATGAAAGGACACCAACTTCAGTTATACTCTAGTGATATATCATCATCTTCTCCTTCACCCTCCACGTATCTGACCTCCTCTTTCTCAATCCCACTAGTCAATTAATTCATCTCTTCGACCCTGCATCTTACCTGTGGGGTTTCAATCCTTCGCTTCCCTAGTACCGCGACCTTATCCTCATTAGAGTCGCCAAGCAACGGCCAAGGTTGACAAACTGTAAAATTATGCTTGTTTGACGGCGAACTCGAGGCTCTGCCAGCTCCGTCTCCGTTTCGGTGCCTCTAACTGCTTACTTGCTGGTGCTCATGCGAAGATGGTCATACCCTTCAGCAAGGCTGGTATCTTAGAGGTTTAGTACGGCACAGGAGATTTCGCTATGACTTTTCCTCCTTCTTTTTTCTTTTCGTTCGCCTGCAAGGTTGTGCCACAGTCGTAGAGCTTCGCCTATGTCTTTGTGACTTGCATGTATAGTTGAGATGACTTCAGCTTCGTCTACGCAGCACGGCAATATCTCTGGCGGAGATAAAATACCTGCTACTGGGCTCCCACGTCATGAGTCTACAAATACGGATCCTGCTGCTACAGAGACAGTGATCGATGTGCCCAATAACCCTACTTTCGAGAGTCAGCCCCATTGCTCACCACGGCCATCTACAAGGTCCTCATCAGGTTCAGTAACATCTGGAACACCACCTGAGAAGAAGAAAAAGGTATACTTCAGCCAAAAAAGATGCAAGTTTTTCTGTCGCCTCGAGATCCAATTAACACTCTCTTCAGACTCTACGATCATTCTTCACCTATTTCCAACTCCTTTTCTACGCCAACCCAACATGGATCGACATCCTCCTTCTCATTGTAGGAACTCTAACAGCCTGCGCTGCCGGAGCGCCATTCCCTCTGATGGGTATCATCTTCGGCCAGCTCGTCAACGATCTCAACACTGCATCATGCGACAACGGCAAGGTCGTGTCTCAATACTCGCCTCAAGAACTCCAAACCAGCATCAACAAGAAAGTTGTCATGATCACATGGATTGGTGTGATTAGCTTTGCGCTCATTTACACTTACATCGTGTCGTGGTCTATCTTCAGTCGTCGTCTCGAGAACCGCATTCGCGATCGCTACTTTATGAGCATTCTTTTGCAAGACGCTACCTTTTTCGATAAGAGACAGGCTGGAGAGATCACGTCTCGTCTTAATACGGATATCCAGGCTATTCAATCAGGTACTTCAGAGAAGGTCGGCATCATCCTAGGATGCACATCGTTCTTCGTCTCATCATATGTGGTCGCATTTATCAAGAACACTACGCTTGCAGGGATTCTTGTTTCTCTTGTGCCTGCATTCATGCTACTCGCTGCCGTGGGCAGCATGTTCACAGCAAAGTACACAACTGCAATGTCCGAGAAGATCGCCTCTGCTTCCTCCATCGCCTCAGAGGTTCTCGCAAACATCCCTGTTGTCCAGGCATTCGGTGCTGGTCCTCGACTAGAGGCCATCTTTGCTGAAAGAATGAAGGGCGCTAGAAAGCAGGGGATCAACAAGGCTTTCGTTGCTGCTATCCAGGCCGGAATGCTTTACTTCATTGCTTATTCTGCCAACGCCCTTGCTTTCTGGCAGGGCAGTACGCAGATTGCGAGCACGGTTGAAGGAAATGGTAACGCATCAGTAGGCGACATCTATACCGTCATTCTCCTGCTTGTTGATGGTATGAATATTCCCCTTTTGCTGAGCTGGAGCTATTAGCTGACTCAAAATAGCTTGTGTTGTTCTTGGTGGCATTGCCCCTCTCTTGCCACTCGTTGGCGCTGCTGTTGGGTCGTTTGAAAAACTTCGCGAAGATATGGACAGTCCTGCAAACATCGACACCGGATCCGACAAAGGAGAGAAGCTGTCTTCAGTCGGTGGAACAGTGTCTTTCAGAAACGTCTCCTTTGCCTATGTTTCGCGACCTCATCACCCCGTGCTGAAGAACGTCTCCTTCGAGTGTCCTGCTGGCAAGCATACCGCCCTTGTCGGTCTTTCTGGTAGCGGCAAGTCAACTATTGCTGGTCTGACATCTCGCATTTATGACCCTACTGAAGGTGTAGTCCTGCTTGATGGTCATAATCTCAAGGATTTGAACGTCAAAGCCTTGAGAAGTCATATGAGTCTCGTGCAACAAGAACCGTCTCTTCTGGACCGATCCATAGTTGAAAATATCGCTCTTGGTATTCTCAACTCGTCTCAGCCTGAACATGAACGGTTTAAAGCTACTATTCTCGGCACTGGCCTCGCTAAACTTGCTACCAAGCTCCGCCAAGGCGAGGATTTGGCGACCGCAGCCCAGAGTTTTGGCGAGGACATGGTCGATCTTGTTCATGGTGTTCAAGAAGCAGCCCGTCTCGCGGATGCATCTAATTTCGTGGACAGACTTGAATATGGTTATGGAACACTGGTTGGTACGGGTGGGAAGCTTGTCAGCGGTGGTCAACGCCAACGTCTTGCGCTCGCTCGAGCCTTGATTCGTGACCCCAAGATTCTCATTCTTGACGAGGCCACCGCTTCTCTCGACTCGGCGAGTGAACACCGTATTCAGATAGCCATCGAGTCTATTGCCAAGAATCGCACAGTCATTGCCATTGCCCACCGTTTGTCAACTATCAAGAACGCTGACAACATCATCGTCATGAACAGTGGTGAGATTATCGAGCAAGGCAACCACCTCGAGCTCATGGCCTTGAGCGGCTCATACGCTAGTATGGTGAGACTGCAAACTGTTGATTCGGAAGATGCTGGCTCTACCACAAGCACTGTCCGCACTGATAATATCCATTCAGAGAAAGACTCCCTTACGGATCTCAAGACCAAAGACATGGAAAAGGAGGAGGCAGAGCATACGAAAGAAGAGACTGCCAAGGAGAAAAAGGAAGGTCCAGAAGGAGACGCCGCTCTCGACTCCAACAAGTCTGCATGGACTGTCATGAAGACCATTAGTAGAATGGTTCGACCATATCTCCTTCTCATCACAGTATGCCTATTTGCTGCCACTATCGTTGGTCTCACATTCTCTTCGGCCGGTCTTGTCTTTGGCTACACTATCGACAACATCAGCCCCTGTAACCCTGTTGACGACATTCGATGGGCTGGCAAATTCTTTGGCGGCATGTGGTTCCTGGTTGCTTGCGTCGAGCTGTTGGCCAACACCACAAGCTGGACCGGTTTTGGCATGGTTGCTGAGAAGTTGCTGTACAAGATCCGAGTCCTATGCTTCCGCTCTCTATATGAACAGGATCTCGATTGGCATCAGTCAGAGGGCCGCACACCAACTGCACTATTGTCTGTAATTACGACAGATGCTGCCACAGTCGGTGGGTTCAGCGGCTCCATCATCGGTACAATCTTCTCCATCGTGGTCAACTTTCTAGTCGCCATCATCCTCTCACATATTCTTGCCTGGAAGATTGCTATTGTGTGCTTGGTCATCGTGCCTATCCTTCTGGGTTCTGGTATCATGCAACTTCGATCGCTATCCAAATTTGAACGGCGCCATGCTGGAGCATTTTCTGGTGCAGTTGGTATCGCCAACGAGGCCGTCAACTCGTTCAAGACTATCTCTTCACTGTCTATCGAAGAAGAAGTCATGGTATCATACCGCCGTGCTCTTAGGGCACCCCGAAAGGAGATCACACTGGCTTCCATGTACGCCAATTTGTGGCTCTCTCTGGCCAACAGCACAGGCAACCTAATCTACGCATTTGCGTACTGGTGGGGGTCGACGCGTATCACGGCAGGAGAGGCGAGCCAGCGAGAGTTCTTTGTCATCCTCATCTGCATGCTTGTTAGTGCACAGCTCTGGGGTCAAATGTTTAGTCTTGCCCCTGAAGTCTCTCGAGCAAGGGCTGCCGCCTCGAGAATTCTGAGCTTGATCAATCTCAGGTCTTCCAAAGATGATGCTAAGAATGGAAGGCTCACACTTGCTTCTGAGAACACTGAGAAGGATGTTGAAGCTCGCGCTGAAGCTCCTGTCCAGAGCAGCGGAGGCAAAGGTGCGACCATCGTCTTCAAGGATATCAAGTTCTCATACCCAGCTCGGCCTCATATCCAGATCCTTACAGGCATGTCCTTTACCATCTCGGCTGGTCAGTTTGTTGGTCTTGTTGGACCTTCAGGTGCTGGTAAGTCCACCATTATGTCGCTAGTTCAGCGCATGTATCGACCGTCGAGCGGGATTGTTGAAATCAACGGCATCGATATTTGTGCACGTGAAGGAGCCGAGTTCCGCAACGATATTGCAGTTGTTCCCCAAGACTGTGCACTCTTTGACGGAACAATCCGATTCAACGTATCACTAGGCTCAACTCCAGATCACGAGCCGACAGACGAGGAAATCCACGAAGCTTGCAAGCTAGCCAACATTCACGATGTAATCATGGAGCTGCCCAACGGTTACGATACTGAATGTGGCCCTAACGGCTCACGTCTTTCCGGTGGACAGCGCCAGCGCCTAGCAATCGCGCGTGCCCTCGTGCGTAAGCCGAGGCTACTCCTCCTCGATGAGAGCACGAGTGCACTTGATGCTGAGAGTGAGCGAGCTCTGCAAGAGGGGCTTGAACGAGTTGCACGTGGTATCACCGTGATCGCTATTACACACAGGCTTCACACAGTGCGTAAGGCAGATGCAATCTTTATGATTGAGGGAGGTAAGGTTGTTGAAAAGGGACGGCACGAGGAGTTGGTGGAGAGAAGTGAGACATATCGCACGAATGCGCTGCAACAGATGCTGGGGAATTGATTAGATTGAGTGTGAGCGGTGAGATATAAAAATTAGAAGTATACATAGTAAAGTAACGGTAAAGCCAAGATATGTGTATAACTGATGTTGTGTAAGTTTGTGTGTGGAGTTGAAGAACCGAAGCTCCCGGCGGCTGAGCTAAGGCGCCCCCACGCACCAAATCTACATTACACCTGACCTCTCTATACCTACCCTCCTACAAAACATAGAGGGTGCAGCCTTGTGAAGCTGTCCTGTCAATTCAGGGGATTTGCCCACGTTTTCTATCATGTGCGGGCTCTTGGACACACTAACATTTGTGTGTAGGTCTATTTATTTTCGTTCCCCTGATTTTGGCAAAGACAAGAAAACATGATATATCATGCATTTTCGTGCATGTATCGTATTTACATGGGGCCTGGCTGGTATGGTGGATGAAACGAGAATGAATCTTTAATTGTAAAGCAAATTAGGTGTAAATAGAGCATAACGTAATGAAACTCATTGTATTGCTACGTGTCTATATATAGGCGCTGTCTATAAGTTGAAACTGGCCTCTCACAATCAACATATATGTTGTTAATAATACATGCTACAGATACAACTTCAACTCCCGAAGAGCTCAAAGACGACGTCACGGTGTACAAGGGTCAATCTGCACAGAAACTGAGAGTTGGCCTATCACAGGCCACTCCGGTGATCGTCTGGCCGGTACTGTATCCGCAACAACCCCTTGACTTGGATATTGCTTTTAACTCCTCATAGAATTGCCCTGGCTCTGGTTATCTGCCTTAGATACAGCCAAGCCTCGCTTTTTTGTTTACTAAGTACCGTCATATGATCGCCTTGTACAAACTACTCGTCCAGAGCCTTTAGCGCACGGTGCGATACCAGTGGAGACGTTAGTGGTGTACCTGTTCTGTTTTTGGGTTCAACGGGGCTATTTACCTTACCGTGACGATTTCCTCATCCACAGTCTATTATCCACCACTGGACTCGGAGAGAATCTTACCGCCCAATTGGGACCCTCGAACCACATGCCTTCCGTCACCGGGACACCCTCCATCTTTTCAAGACTCTCCTATCGATAATAGCTAGCGAAATATAAGGCAGACCTCGATCGCCAAAGTCGCAACCATTCCCTCGACACCACCCCTCGACGATCCCTCCTCTCTTCTGCCAGGCGTTGCACTCACCACGTTTCAAACCAGCCTCAACGACGCCCATCCGAGACGAGGAGGGAGTGCTGCTGCCTCCCTGTTAGACGACACAGTCCCGGTACCACAGCAGCAGTACCAGCGCGACAGTAGTGCAAATACAAGCAACAGCGCACAGCCGAGCGAGCAGTTCGAGCTCGTCGATTATCCTCCCATCCAGGCCCGCCGAGACGCCCAAGATCGCGAAACCAAAAGACAGACGAAACGAGACGAGAAGCGCCGCTGGCTTGAAGAACAAGACGAGATGAAGTTCTCCCACAGTATCCAGTTCAATGCTGTTCCTGACTGGAGCAGTCATTACATTGCCTACAGCAACTTGAAGAAGCTGTATGTTTAATCTCTAATACATTCAAGTGGCACACAAACTAATATTGTCTCCTTGCAGAATCTACAGCCTCGAAAAGAGTGCTCACCAGGCACGCGGAAGTATTGGCGATGCCGAATCACGACCTCTTATCAACCAAGAAGATGCCGAAGATGTCTTCTCTCGAGCTCTTGACTTTGAGCTAGAAAAGATCTGCTCCTTTTACGTTTCCAAAGAGGGTGAGCTTCTCGAAGAAGTCGCGCAACTACTTCGCGATGTTGGCGACGAGGCCGAACATGCCATTGCCGATAACCGTTACTTGCGAAGGCTTTCTGTTTCGTCAGCCAACCGGGCTGAGGGCAGAAACGGTTTGCGCTCGAGCCGCAGCAGCGATAACGAAGAGAGCGGAAGCGAGGACGAGGACGAGACTACTGGTCTGACAAGACGACGAAGCAGTGGTGGCCGAAGGCGCACGCTTCCCAACATCCAGAAACCGCGTTCTGAAGACTTAAGTGCTTCTGCTGATTTTGGCCGAAATATGAGAAGGCCCAGCACTGCAGCTGATGAAAACGATGACCAGGCTCTCTTGTTCTCCTCGGGCATTCTTTCATCAGGCATCATGCTCAAGAAGCGCATTATCGGCCTTTATGTGTCACTCTGTGAACTAAAATCATTTATCCAGCTCAACCGAACTGGTTTCACCAAGGTCCTCAAGAAGTTCGACAAGATCCTCGATAAGCAATTGAAGGGTCCTTATCTACGAGCCCATGTCGAGACAGCCTATCCTTTCAAGGATGAAACCAAGCGTATTCTTGAGGAAAACATCACCAAGATGGAGAAGGCATACGCTGAGGTTGTTACCGGTGGAGATGACGAGCTTGCCCGCAAGGACCTTCGTTCGCATCTCAGGGAACACGTTGTTTGGGAGCGCAACACCGTCTGGCGAGATCTCATTGGTATCGAGCGCAGGGCCGAGGCTGCAGGCTTAGGACAGGCGCTGCTTGGCCAAGAGAGAGGAAATGTGACGAGGAGATTACAGGGCGATGAGGCCAAGGCACCACAAGATACCCAGATCCGCACGCCTTTTGGCAAGGTTACTTTACCCCCATGGCTTTCAAGCTCGTCTCTCTGGACCCTGATCGCCTGCCTTACTGTCTTTTTCTTGTTACTTTTGCTCCCCATTATGGAGAAGCCTGAGCAACAGAACTGTCTGGCGATGCTTGTTTTTGTCAGTTTGTTATGGGCCACCGAGGTAAGCTTCTCAACGAGACAAGTTCGCAATCAACCAATGCTGACCCTTCCAGACTATTCCCCTCTTTGTGACTTCATTACTGATTCCCTTCCTCTCTGTCGTCTTGAGAGTCGTTCGCGATGAAACCCCCGGCAAGCCCCAGAAGCGCCTTGATTCTAAACAAGCCACATCTGCCATATTTGCTTCCATGTGGACACCCGTCATTATGCTTCTTCTTGGTGGTTTTACTCTGGCAGCGGCTCTGTCTAAGTGCACTATCGACAAGCGACTGGCTACTCTTGTTCTGAGCAAGGCTGGCACTCAACCCAAGACAGTGTTGATTGCCAACATGTTTGTGGCCGCTTTTGCATCCATGTTGATCAGCAATGTTGCCGCTCCTGTTCTGTGCTATTCTATCATTGAGGTAAGTTGAGGGAGGAAGAGAACGAGATTACAATACTGACAAATGAATAGCCCATGTTGCGAACATTGCCATCTGATTCCAACATGTCCAAAGCTGTCATCATCGGCATCGCACTCGCCTCCAACATTGGTGGAATGCTTTCACCTATTGCATCGCCTCAAAATGTTGTAGCCATGGGCATCATGCAGCCTGCGCCTACATGGCTTCAGTGGTTCTTTATCGTCATCCCCGTTGGCGCTGTCTCAATTGTCCTGATTTGGCTTCTTCTTCTTGTGACGTTCCAGCCAGGCAAGGGTACGACAATCGCACCTATTCGGCCTGTCAAGGAGAAGTTCAGTGGCCTTCAGTGGTTCGTGACGCTTGTCACAATTGCCACCATTGCTCTGTGGTGTGCCAGCCACCAGCTTGAAGACGAATTTGGCGATATGGGTGTCATTGCTATTATCCCTATTGTGCTCTTCTTTGGTATTGGCTTGTTGACCAAGGAGGACTTCAACAATTTCCCCTGGACCATCATTATCCTTGCAGCTGGTGGTTTATCTCTGGGCAAAGCTGTGCGCTCGTCTGGTCTGCTGCACACTCTTGCCGAGATTGTGTCTGAAAAGGTTGAGGGCATGAGTCTGTACGGTGTGTTGGTTGTCTTCTCGACCCTGATCTTGGTCATCGCAACCTTTATCAGCCATACTGTCGCTGCTCTGATCTTCCTACCCCTCGTCTTTGATGTGGGTGTCGCCATGGACCAGCCTCACCCCAACCTCCTTGTCATGGGCGGTGTGCTCATGTGCAGTGCCGCTATGGGCTTACCAACCAGCGGTTTCCCCAATATGAGTAAGTTCTATCCATTTATCAGTATTGAAATCAATTCTAATTGGCAACAGCTGCAATCATGAAGGAAGATCCTTTTGGCACGCGTTATCTGCAGGTCAAGCATTTCATCAGCCGTGGTGTACCAAGCAGTATCATGACTCTTTTTGTTGTCGTGACTCTTGGATATGGAATCATGCAGGCCGCTGGACTTGACTAATCCATGAGGTGTCGATAATATTGCTTATGATCGATTTCGACAAACATATCTTCAGGTGTTTTATAAGTTGGGTGTTCTTTACTTGGTTCTGCTCGGATGCATTGTCATGTCATTTAAGTGTAGATCAAGCATGCGATAGATAGACTGGAAATTGGTGTTGCTTATAGCTCTGGGTTAAATATGAAGCATTTACGATACGAGCATGTCTTTTTATGTGATGGAAGTGATATCAGAAACTGAACTGACTGTATGATGGAATGAGTGTGGGTTCACACTGTCGCACTGTACTCACATTATGCAAGAAGCTCTGGCCATCCGTTGACGTCGATGGTTGGCGCATCCATGGCCCTGCCACGAGATACCGACACCCAACCCAACTACCGTTCTCTTTAATTCTGTTGCCTAACCCCAGTAACAACAAAACCCGAGTGTCGGTATCGATATTCTACGCTACAAACTTGTTGATAACGTCTTGATCCGGCAAAACCTGCGCCTCCATAGCCCTTGAACCAACTGATGCGCCTCATCTCCCAATAGCCTCTACAGCTTCGAGCTGGCCGGCGCCATGCTCTCCGCTTTCACAGCCCGTCCCATTATCGAGCTACGGCAGAGGGATAGATCAAAGATCGAGACGATCCTTGCTTACGGTATGCGCATGCTCTGCGAATCTCGTTGCTCTTCTCACCGTAATACCTGCGACACCGACTAACTAGTTCTCGATATTCAGGTGACCGCGTTCTCGTCGGCCTTAACAATGGCGCCCTCCGGATCTACCGTCTAAACGATCTTACCGAACAACCTCAGAATCCTCAGAACGGTGCCTCCGAGGCAGATACCAATGGTTCATCATCCACGGCGAACCAGAACCATGTCGCTGCGCAAAGGTCAAGGAGTCCAACTGATTTGATGCGCGAGGTGGAACGCTTCTCGACACGAGCAATCGAGCAGCTGGCCATTATAAAAGACGCAAACACAATTGTGTCTCTATCGAACTATCATGTTTCGTTCCACGATCTAAAGACATACGAACTTATCGAGACTCTCGGCCGGACCAAGAACGCATCATGCTTTGCATCAACATCAAACATTGTCAAGGACCCGGATACTGGCATCCCTGAAATTGTGAGCCGGCTGGCTGTTGCAGTCAAGAGGAAATTGATGCTTTGGAGTTGGCTTGAGAGTGAGCTTTCCGAAGATGTGGACGAAATTATACTGGCCGAGTCAATTCGGTCAGTAACATGGGCGAGTGCGACAAAGCTGGTGTGCGGTATGAATGGTGGATACGTCATGGTCAACGTGGTTACACATGAAGTTGAAGATATCGTGAGCCCCGGTTCAGGACCAGTAAATGGACAGACCAGTCGATTTGGTGCCATGAGCAGTGCCGGTATGGGATATATGGGCTTGGGAGGTTACATGCCTAAACCTTTAGCGGCCAAGCTTGCGGAAGGCGAAATGTTGCTTGCGAAGGATATCAACACACTATTTATCGACGATGATGGGAATCCTCTGGAAAGGCGGCAGATTCCCTGGGGCCATGCCCCTGAATCCATAGGGTACTCGTATCCATATATCCTCGCTCTGCAAGCGCCTTCGAAGGGCTCGTTGGAAGTCCGAAACCCTACGACACTCTCATCACTTCAAAACTTATCGCTGCCTGGCGCGGCTCAGCTTCACTTCCCGCCCCCCACCTACAGCCTAGCACATGCTGGCAAGGGCTTCCACATCTCGAGTGAACGATGTGTTTGGAAGATGGACGCGACAGACTATGACTCTCAGATCCAGGAGCTCGTTGACGGTGGTCATTTTGACGAAGCTATCAGCATTCTCGAAATGCTTGAAGATGCCTTGTTGAAGAACAAGACGCAAACACTCCGTGAGGTAAAAATGCTCAAAGCCGAGGGTTTGTTCAAGAAGAAGAGATATCGCCAGGCGATGGATCTTTTCAATGAGGATACTGTGCATGCACCTCCTGAGCGAGTGCTCAAGATGTTTCCTCCCTCAATTGCAGGAGAACTGTCTGCATGGGCGGGTCGTGAGGAGGAGGATCAAGGTTCAGATGAGACGCCTAGGACGCCTAGTTCACCTGGGACACCTGTGGTGCCTGGAACACCAAAGAAGACCAACGGAACGCGCACGAGTACCCCCGAACCCGTTGAGCCGACACCAGGCACCCCTCCATCAAGTAAGGGAGGATTCGCCAGATATCTCACCGGAAGCTATAGGAGGCCGCAATCACCTACCCAATCACTTTCCTCCAAGAAGGATGCGGCTGACGGTGATGATACGGCCATCGTGAAGGAGACTGAGCCAAATGATGATCTGCCTTTGAAAGACAAGGACTTGACCAACGCAGTTCTGGAGCTCAACAGTTACCTTGCTGGAACACGTGCTCGTTTACAGCGGGTGATTGATCCTGTTACTGGGAAGTTAAAGCCTCGAAGTGATCGAAACAGCTCAGCAGAAGAAATAGCAGAGAAGTTCCTGCGAATAGGACTCGATGACTCCGAAAAGCAGCTTGAAGAGGAGCTCCGAAACACATTTCGCCTGGTGGACACAACTTTATTCCGAGCATACATGTTCTCTCGGCCATCATTAGCCAGGTCTCTGTTCCGAATCCCAAACTTCTGCGACCCTAAGGTGGTCAATGAAAAGCTTTTGGAACACAGTAGCTACACTGAGCTGGTGGATTTCTTCTACGGCAAGAAGCTACATAAGGAGGCATTGGAACTTCTGCGGCGATTTGGAGCTGCTGAAAAACCAGACGATGCCGCGCCAGCACTTCACGGTCCACAGCGCACTATTCAGTACCTCAAAAAGCTCCCTCCATCAGAAATCGACCTTATCCTTGAGCATGCAGAATGGACCCTCAAAGCCCGTCCAGACGATGCCCTAGAGATCTTCACGGGCGACACGGAGAATGCAGAAAACCTTCCACGAGAAAGGGTTGCCTCCTTTTTACATGATGTTGATACACAGTTGGAAGGGCGTTATCTGGAGCACATCATCGCTGAGCTTCAAGACATGACACCAGACCTTCACGACCGTCTGGTGGAGCTTTATGTAGAAAATTTGAAGAAGATGGACAAGGGTGAGGAGTGGGATGAGTTGATGAGCCGCTTCATCGAATTCTTGAGAAAGCCAGGGGCAGTCTACGGCCTCAGTCGAGCGTTCAGGTTGATTCCCAGAGACGGTAAGATGCCTACTCTATTCTACAGTGATTTATGCTGACTTGTATCAATTCAGACCCAGCTTTTTACGAAGCACAGGCCGTGGTGTTGAGCAACATGAACCAACACAAACAAGCGCTCGAGATATATGTGTTTAAGATGAAGGACTATCAGAAGGCTGAACAGTACGCATTTCACTCGGGTTTAACATTTCACATGCTAACTTTGATAGATACTGTAACCGAGTCAACTCGACTCACGATAGCGCTCCATCATCCCAAGCGAATGAAAAGAACGGAACTGTAGATGATCCTGAGAGCTCCACGCCATCTATTTATCATACACTTCTATCGCTCTATCTTCAACCATCATCGCCCAACGAGCCCAATCTCGAACCCGCACTCGATCTGCTTTCGAAACACGGGTCACGTCTCCCAGCAACATCAACTCTGGGTCTCATTCCAGATGACCTTCCCGTTCGGTCACTTGAATCTTACTTCCGAGGCCGCATTCGTTCAGCAAACAGTATGGTAAACGAGGCAAGAATCGTGGCTGGTCTGCGACAGGCTGAGGGTATCTCTATCGCAGCGCGGTTGCACCTTGGTGATGATGTACAGGGCGGACAAGGGGGGCGAAACAGGCACGTTGCCATCACAGACGAGCGGCACTGTGTCGTGTGCCACAAGAAGCTCGGAGGAGGTATGCGTATTGGTGGAAGCGTCGTGGCTGTCCTGCCGGATAACACGGTGGTGCACTATGGCTGTTTGAATCGAGCAACTGGGAATAAGGTAGACGCAACCCAAGCACCAAGTTGGGGTCGAGGATTTTAGACGGGTCGTTATGCTGGGCGGGAATATCGTTTCGGGGAGCATTTGCATAGATTGGATCGGTCGTAGCGAGTATGATATTTCTCGAATACCCTTCATATTCAAACACATATTGTTGTTAAAGGGTTTCTGTTGGTTTGTGCGAAGACAGTATCTTCAATCCTCCTCTTCTTGCACCTCTTCACCATAGTTCTCCTCCTCTTTGGCCTCAGTCGCAGCATCTCTCGCCTTGTCCTCCTCCATCCGCGCTGTGAGCTCCTGGTTGATAGTGGCTTGGGTATCAGCGATAGAGGTGCGAAGAGCCTTGAGGTATGATGACTTGTCGGCCGTGGAGGCTGTAGAGGAGATGGCGGGGAGGGTGTGAGAGACGTTGAAGGCTTCGCTCCCGGGGGAGTTGTAGTCTGCTGTCAGAGTCGGTTGCGACATTGTGAGGGTTCGGTGATGATAGAATATGAATGATGAGAGAGTACTTGAGAATGGAGATGGTGTTTTGGCGGGGTTGTTAAGAATAACCCCACATGAGTGCAGTTGTTCCTGTAGATCCATATAGGGTGGGCTACAAGAAAATGGTCATTTTCACTTACGAAACGTCAAATGTTTGTATTCTGCGCTGAACACCATGAGGGAATATTCAAATAGATTTATTGGTTTTATCTCGTCCTGATCGCTAAGCCATTCATACAGATCACATCTCAATGGTTGGTTTTCCTTGTTGGCCGGGTTAGTCAGCGATGTGGCTTGATTGCTTCGCAACTACAGGTCATGTTGCAACTTGGTGGCACGCATATGCATCTCTCCAAGTTGGTTCAACATCAATCTATATCACTATCTACATCATCTTCAACGAATAAAAACATCATTGAGCACCCTAAACCCCGAAACAAACACCAAACATCTCTCTCTACCTGGGCCCTGTCGATCCGACCTCACGCTATTGGGGTATCAAGATGTAACAACGGCCCTGAAGCCGCATAAACAACGATGCAACCCTCACGCCGTGGCCCCGGCAGCTTCTCTCCTATATCATCATCCTCCGCCCAACCCTCGCAGCTGTCGAACTCTTCACGACCTGCTCTGCGCCGAGTCGAAACCTCTGACGACGAGGATGAGACACCTCGACCGTCCATCACAATACCCAAATTGCGACAACCATCACAGCCACAGACCTCGTCTCCCGTGACACCGATATATGCGCAATTCACGACGCATGGAAACTCGAGCACTGCGAGCTTAGGACATCATAACTTTTCGAGACCCGCGAACACGCGGTCTGCTACCCAGGGATCGCCGGCGACGCTGGTAAAAGGCCATGCGCGTAAGCATTCAGCTACGCAAGGCTCCTTTGAACCTACGCTACCGTCTATGAACACGTCGAACCTATCTTCGCACCTGGGAATGTCTCATCACAACACATCTACAGCTTCTGCGTCCGCGGCGGCTGCTGCGGCTGCGGCTGCGTCTGCCTCCAATGTCAGCTTGTCGGCAAGCCAGATCGCAGCGCAGGCAGCTGTCATGTCGCATCAGAACCACTCCCGCCAGCGCTCGCAGACGGTGCCCTTTCCTGGTGACCCAAACGAAGGAGTACGCCGAGGGAGTGGAAGCAAGGGGCCCACGAGTCCACCTATGCTGAGCCTGACCGAGGCGAGTGTGCCGCGTGATAGTGGGTTTGGGAATCATGGGGGACATAGTGATCGACTTGGCGGTCCCCATTCTTCTGCTGCTACAGCTGCCGCGAACGTTGTGTTTCCCCGTTCTGGCCACAACTCTCCCAGAGTATCGCCTCAGCCATATTCACAACCGCATCTTCCACCTCCTGTGTCTGAAAAGCCACCCAAGATTGAAAAGTCAAAGGTCAAGCTATTCTCCCGCCCAGGCAAGATCAGCACAAAAAGCGAGACAAAGGAGAAGCCGCTACCAAGCCCAGGAAAGATTGGTTCGGCTCTATCAGCTCTTCAGCGTGGTAACTTTAGTACGACCAGTCTCGTTGACCCGAGCAGTCAGTCTATGTATAACCTCAACAACTCATCTTCAGCCACAATTCGACCTATCGAAACACCTGTCGAGGAAAAAGAAAAGGACAAGGAAAAGGGCAAAGAGAAAGAGAAGAAACATCACTTCCTTTCACGGCAGAAGCACAAGCTCAAGGATGAATACCATCTCCCCCTCTCATCAGCTGCCAGCAATTCTCTACCAACAGACCCAAATGCGCCAAATCCCTTGTATAACTTCAATATTCCCCCGAGTCCCGGACCCAACGCCTCCACCTTTTCCAAGGCAAAGAAGGACAAGAAGCTCGGTGAACGATCCGATAGTCGCCTAGAGAGCGAGTCAAGCTTCAACCTGCAGAATGAATGGCCAGGACCTAGTAGTCTGCCGTCTCTGTCTCAGCAGTCGACTATGTATGACCCTGTTGATCCCGGAAAGCTTGGTCTACACAACCACATGTCGCTGGATGATGCGTGGCCATATCTAAAGGCTAAACTATTGGTTATTTTCGAGGGCGAGGATTTACGTCTACCCGTGGAAGATTTCAACCGGGTTGTACAGATGCATATACAGTGGTGCATGCATAGACGTTCGCCAAATACCATGCTGGAGGATCTTCGCGATCTTTTGCACACAGGGTTTCTGTCACTTGACCGAACACTTCGCCAGAGCTCGGAAGATCGCTTTATCCCAACCTTGGTAGAGCTCTGGATGTTCACCTTCACTTCCATCTTACCGTATATGCAAGCCGTCTTCCTCCCGCTGGATCTTGAGGTGTCAGGTTGCGGTACACTGATGACTGGAGAGCAGGCACGCGACTTTTGGGGCGGTGCTATAGCGTCGTCATCTACTTCAGAGAGGCCAGCTCGTGTAGCTCCGGCACCAGCAGTTCTCGATGTAAGGAGGCTCGTCCTCATCGCTTACAGGGATACTGTTATTCTACCACGTTACGAAACGCTCAAGACGATCTTCTCACGACTTTCTCTTGAGTTTTTGCCGTCTTCACTTGCAAACATGGCTTTGTCCTCTCCCCCGGAAGCGCCGCTGTCTACCTCACCTTCGGAATCCTTTGGCCGTCCTGGCACAGCCATGTCCCTTGATCCATCCAATGCCTCCTACAATTCGACGAGCACAACCTTGCTCGGCGAAGGATCTGCTGGCGGTCGCAGCCGCGCCATCAGTAACGTCAGCTTTGGCAGCCACGGCAGTGATGGCGCCCTACGACCCTTCACACCCTCTGGCGGCAATATCCCACCACCGCCTTCGCTAGGCAGCCTACGAGAACGTGAGCAGAATGTCGAGGACTCCAAACACATCACTGAGATGGTCGGGCGGATGTTGCAGTGTATGAGTGTTCTGTCGGGCGTGTCGGCGGGCGATGTCGGCGCTGAAGGGAACGAGAGAGTCGTTGAGCTCTGCAAGATGTTAAAGCTCAACTGGCTGGGTAGAGGAAGGACGGGAAGGAACAGGAGAGGAATGGTAGGTGGGAGAGTGAGGAGAGATGATATGAGGGATGAAGTTCGTGTTGTTTAGAAGATCTTGCATACTAGAAATTGTTTAGCATGGTGATGAGCAATGTACTCCAAATGATGTATGAAATATCATGAAAGCTCAGACGGCCTCATGGACAAAATTTGTGATGCTGGACGAGGATCCACAGCAATACACTCGCCTTCGTGAGACATGACTGGATGGTATGGAAAGCTTATCACGATAACAAACGACATATTAGGTTGTCATGATACATCACCATCATGACACTACAAACACGGTACGCGTTAACGCGAGCAGACATGGAAGGTAACACGAAAGTTTAAGTTAGGGCCAATGTAAGTAAAATTTTCATTGATACTATTAATCTAAATGGTGGAAGAGTTTCCATGGCAACATCTATAACTTTTCAACAGTTAGCTTCAAGACCCAGTAAAAAGTAGTCAACAGCAAAATGTGAAGATGGGTGTTTGATCAGACATCCAAGGAAGAATAAACCCTCATCTGTCCCAGAAAAGGCTCGATCGGGACTCGAGTGGAAACTGCGAATTAAGAGGAAATTTTCATCATGCAAAACAGGAGTGGTTGGTGTGTAAATAAAATTGTGTGAACTTACGTTAGTTCCTAAAAAGCTTGACGAGGCGAAGCTGTGCTGGTTAGTCGTCTAGCGAAAGCAAAATTTGTAAATCTGTGACAGCCATGTTAGCAAAGCTGCAGCCAAAAGTGTGTGCTACAAAAGCTGAGTGTGATTGGTGTAGTCAGACGTTGATACTGGCAAGTAACAGGCCTAGGGCCCGAACAGACTGAATTTCTTCATGGGCGATTCAGTTGGGAAAAGAAGACTTGTAACAAGTGTCATCATGCAATGGGGGAGAAGAGGTGGTGGGAAGCAAACGAGGGAGTGGTGGTTCTTACCATTCATATGCGTGATGATCGTGAGGCTGCAAAGAAAATTTTGCTAGCCAAACAAACCGCCAAAGCATCCAATCCGACCGGCCAACACACTGCGCGAGTCGCTCAAACGAAGCCGTTCAAATTAAAACAGCTGCTCCAGAAGACAGTCGTCGTGCAATCTCGCGCGCGGTGCTCGTGTGAAGAGGAAAGCTGAGGCGGTTTGTTGTTGTTGGAAAGGGTTGAAGCTGGGAAGAAGAAAATTTAGAGCCGCATCGAGAGAAGATATTGGAAGACAGTGCAAGAAAATTTGTCGTTTGCGCGGCACTGTGTATATCTCACGTGACCGGACACTTGCCCTTTTTGCCCTAGTGGCGGAAACCAGTTCAAGTCCCGCTTCAATATCGCGATAGATGCATGAAGCAATTTGTCTTGTCCTCCACCTGGGACTGTCTTGGAATGCGGCCTGGGGTTAAAGAAATGCCCAGAGATCTCTCTAGATAAACGTCTCTTTATATTTATCAGATAAAGATATACTAAATTTGATCAAGTTTAGTATAAAATAACACAGACCTGTTAAAGATAATCAAGTCCAGATCATCCTTACTCACACACAGTATCATTCGGTGTACATTAGGAGGTTATTCATTTCACCCCTAAGGGAGGTCATTAGCGTAGACACTCACGTCATGATTCAGCGTGGTCTGCCAACTTTTCCTTCTGGAAAATTTGTTTCCTCGATATTGCTTTTTCTGAGTCTCATGTTGATGTCTCGCAATTTGTGCATATTGACCCATCTCCAACCAACAGAAGATTGTTGGAGACGAGTACCGGCCCGCAGGCTGAGAATGGGCAACCTGGTTTAAGGGACCTATATCGCGTGTCGCCAGGGATGCATCCAGAAAGATGTGTTAAACGGGGTCATTATTCGAAGTTTTACGTGAAATATTTTCCTACCAGAGGGTTTCGATTCATTAAATGCATAAACATCCACCCTTATCTCGGGGCCCTGGTCCGAATCCGCCGACCTAGGTATTAGAGCTTACCCACTTCTTTTCGGGCCCGACAAATCAAGTCCTGTTCTGCACAAAGCCAAGCCCACTCGCCCAACTCTCCCAGACGCGAAGGTCAAACGGGCTCCCCCCAAAAGTTGTCGACCCAGAGATTGTGACAGAAAACGAGTCGAGTGAGATCTCCCCTGGTCTGTAAGAGCAAGCCCGTCGATCATTATCGAATCTCTGCCTACCTCGAGTGTACTTGGACGCAGTCATTGTCACATTCAGATCTCTACTGTGAGAGGGCAATCGGTGACAAACCAACAAGATCTGAGATCTGCTAGTTACTTGTTGAAACCCGCTTCTTCTTTTTATACCGACATTCCGCGTCGTCGGTCAGTCAGTCAGTCAGTCAGTCTCCCAACCTTGCTTCCGTTCAGTCCAGTCCAGTCCGTCCACAGGCTCCCTCATAGGTAGACTCACCACCAGCACCCTTTCACTTTCAGTGTCTGCTGGTCGTCTGCCAACTCCCTCCCACTTCTTCTTCTTCTTCCCCTTCTCCTCCTCTTCTTCTTTCTTATTTTCAACCAACCTAACTCTCAGCCAGGCTGAATCTAACCCCCCCGTCACGTCAGATTCGACCCTGGTATCTTGCGTGCGCCCTCTGTACTTTTCCTGTCAGCTCAGCGTGCGTACCGTACCTGAGTACCGGGTCCGCCGTCGCATTATCAGAGCCCAGCCAGCCCAGACCAGCCGAGCCAGCCAGACCACACCGGCCAGAGCAGTCCAGAGAACCCAGAAGCAGCAGACAACAGTATCTATCCGCTGTACGGATACAGTACAGTGCATTACAGTTCAGTTCAGTACCTTGCCTTACTGAACCTAATCGCGCTCGCGCCGGAGACACTACCCACTCCAGTCCCAGTCGCAGTCCTGTCCTTGCTTGCCTTGCGACTCCCGTTCTCCTCCCCCATCCCCGTACTGAAAGCGGATCAACCCTCTTTGTGGCATCGCTCTCCCGCGTCTCTCGCATTGCATTCTTCTGGGTCCCCGTCACTCGACAATCTCCCAATTCCTTCCCCAACACCTCGATTTGCGCTCTTCTTGGGCCTCACTTTTTCCCTGGCCGTCCGCGGGTTATTTCTCTTGACCTCTTCGCTGGTCCCGGCCTCTGGAATCTCGTGACGTGCCACTCGCCCCATCGTCGCCTTATTCGCCCACGACCTCCTCTCTCCCCCCGTTGGCCTCGTTTCCTTCTCTTGTCCGCATTCGCAGCGCGAAACCACACCACCAAATAATTCTCTCTTACCCTCGCCGATGCCTTGACGACTTCTATCGCCTTGACGCTCTACGATTTTTACTGCGAACCTATCAACTCTTCGCAACTTGTTCTATATCTCCTTCCTTGTTCTCTTTGGTTTCAGTCACGATCGCTATCGCACCCCCGATCTCGTCTCGTCGCGACACGCGAAATACCTAGGATAGTCAACCCTCCGCCACTTCGAATACCCAACAATCGACTTTCGCGCACACACCCGCATCTTCTGCAAACTTTCCTTATTCCCATTGTTCAACGCATGCGATAGTATTCCGACGCGATAGTCGATATCCACACCGTGGATAATCGACCTGACCACTACTAGTCATGATGGCAACAAGTATGGGCCCAAATTTCTCTGGGCATCCTGCTGGCATGGGGCATCCAGGTGTCGCCGGCCACCCTATGGGACCTGGTGGCATGCCTCATAACCCAGGCCAACAAGGCGCTCCTGGAGGTGGAATGCCTCATCAATTCGGAGGACCTATGGTCTCTGCTCCCGGAGCACAAGTAAACCCTGCCCTCATGGGCGGTATGCCGCCGGGTGCGAACCCTAATACTCATGCTATGCAGCATCTCAATCCCGCCGCGCAGCAGCAAATGCTCCAGCAGCAACTTCAACAACAACATTGTATGTATTATCCTACTGGCACTGTCCCAGCCCTCCCCTGTCTCTGCGCACGCGCTAATTGGCTCACCTGCAGTTGGTAATCCGCAAGCAATGGCGGCGATGCGACAGCAACAGCAACAGCTGCTTCATCAACAACAAGCGCGACAGCTGATGGCTCAACAAGCTTTCCAAGCCAACATGCAGAGTGGCGGCATACCCATGAACATGGCTCAATTTAGCCAGCTCAACCCCCAGCAGCTCCAACATCTAAGGCGAGGCATGCCGGTAAGTCGATTGATACCCAAGCTGCCACTTCGCGCTCTTCTCAGCTAACAAATCAGGGCCAACATCCCCAAGCCCAGGTGATCATGGCTCAACAGCTTGCTCTGCAACAACAGCAGCAGCAGCAACATCAGCAACAACAACAGCAACAGCAGCAGCAACAGCAGCAACAACAACAACAGGCTGCTCATGCTCAGCAAATGCAAGGTGGGCCTAATCCAGGTCAACCGATGCCGATGAACCCCCAGAGCCTGCAAGCCATGCAACAAAACCAGCTCGCTCTCCAAAATCAGATGGCAAACCAACAGGGACAACAACCACAGGGACAGCCTCAGCCTCAGCAGCCTCAGCAACCTCAGCAGCCCCAGCCCCAACAGCAGCCTCAGCAGCAACCTGGTCAGCAACAATCTCAACACACTCCTCAGCAGTCATCGCAAGCCGGTACACCGGCTCCTACTGGACCCCAAACACCGGCCCAAACGCCTAGCTCAACTCCTGCCCAACCTACCCAGCTTCCTCCCGGGCAGAGTCAACCCCAGGTGCCGCAAACTCCTGCTCAACCACAGGCCCAACCTCAGCCTCAACCTCAAAACCAAGGCCAGGGCCAGGCTCAACCGCAGCAGCAGGCTCAGCCCCAGCAGCAGCATCAGATGAACGCTGCCGCCGCACATCAACTCGCGATACAAACCCAGATCCTTCAGCAGCAGCGACGGGATAGTATGAAGGGCCAGTGCTTATTAAAACTGATGCAATTCAGCGAGCACCTGAGTGGCTTTCCTGTAAGACGTATCACAGCACAGACCTCGATAACACGCTAACAAAGATAATAGGGCTCAAAAGGTCGAGATGATCTCTCCTACTGGAACGGCTTTGTGATGCGATTCTTCTCGCCAAATGGCGTCTTCCGTCACTCATTGCACATAACCGATGCTGAAGACACGGCCGATAAGCAATACGAAATTGCTTATCCCGCTATTGCCCGATACTTCCACACTCATTTCGGCAGTGGTGTGAAGAATATGCAGTTGATAATGGATAAGGGTGTGACAGACCGACCTCTTCCTGGAGACTGCCACTGCATCGAGAACTCCAAGGCCAGTCTTGTTTATTGGTTCGAGACTGGATCTCACGTAAGCTATTCTGGCAGGCCTGAGTCAAAACCATACTGACGTTGATGATAGCTGGTCGCGAGCGGTACCCTACGAGCTCAGTTCGACGCCGAGCAGAAGATTGAACTTTTCGAGTTCCTCACGACGAGCCACGACGAATTCATATCACGGAAACAGGTCATTGATGCCGCGAAACCCGCCCACATGTGGATGAAGGAATGGCATAAGACTAACTCACAGGACGGCAAATCACCCGAATTGTCCAAGAAGGGCAAGGGTCGACAGTTGAAGTCACCTCAAACTCAGCCACCAGAGGTCCTGCACGATCTGCCAGACTCGGCTGTTAATAGCAAGGGTGTGACGGAAGCTGTCTTCCAGTTTCTTGAGGTAGGGACAGCTCACTCAGCGTAAGTAAAGAGTGAGGCTAATGAATAATGTCCAGATTGTTGAAGTGATGGGACAGATGAACCCATTGTTCCAGTTTTACCACTCGAACCCCGGTCTCGGCCCCTACCAAGCGCTCGACCAATACGTCTCGACACATATCAACGGAGTTCCTCCCAACATGAACGGTCAACCGATGCCCCCCGGCGCTCGAACACCTAGCTTCGGACAATTCCCCATGGGTGCCAGTCCAGCTGCGGCTCATATGAACCTCCCTGGATCACCACACATGGGCAGCCCAGCACCTGGCCACATGCAAGCCCCCGGAATGCAGATGCAGCAAAGCCAGCAGGGCACCGGCTCTAGCGGCCCAAGTGCAAACACATCTCCCGCCTCGAACAAACGTCGTCGGCCATCAGCAGTCAAGGAAGAGGACGGCTCTGGAGCTCCAACACCTGGTGCTAATGGAATGCCTCGCAACGCCAAGCCACCTACACCCCGGATGCCGAAGCGTCTCAAGGGGAACCCGCCTGCATAGTAAAGGAGTGGTCGCTTCATCATCTCGCATAGTGAATTCTTTGCCCATTATATTCTACATCACTTTGCATAGCGGCGTCACTGCGTGTCTGATTTTACTTTGGGCTCGGCTTTTAGGGAAGATACTTGTGGCAGGATGAAAGCATATGGATCGACGTGTAATTTGACCGTCATCCACTCAACTTGCGCCATGTTTGCCATTGCATAGCGGATGCTCCTGGGAGGCCTGCATGGAGTCACCTCTCGAGCAGTGAATTGGAGACCCAGATATGGATGGCGAGTCCTCCGCGTGTTATTGGAACATGCACATAATGACAGTATACGAAATCGTCATTGGCCCGTTTCTTGAGCTTCAGGGTCAATCAATAGAGGCGAACGAGGGGATCCAGGGATTAATTTGGGTAACGGAGTTGCAGTTACTCACTCTTGTACGACTACAGGGGCTTACAGCACAGGTTGGCGTCGAAAGTCCTGGCTACCCCTTCTTGTTTTTTTTTCTCATGTGCATTTGCTTTTACCTTGCTTTTTATCTGAAAAGGACGCCCAGCAAGCAATCAGGTGTACATGGAGGAGTTTGGAGACACTGGGGGATTGTTCGAGCATGTAGCTGTCACCAAGGGGCGCGTTAATTCAAAAGAGTCAGACAGAAAAAGGTGAGGGAGGGAGCGAGGATGCTGTGGTGATGTCGACTTCAGAGCAGTTTGGAGGCGCGAGGATCATGGGTTTGTTCAGATTATACCTAGGCTAAATAAGGAGTTTGGTCTTTACAGTGTCAAGTTGAATTGTCTGAAGTTCTATTTGAATAAACATTGATGCACAATAAGGAGCTCGCTCGTCAGTCTGATTCGCATATATTTATCATTTACCAGATGCGACGAGATTATGTTATTTGATAGCGTATTTGATGTTTCACATGATGTGTTCGCCAGCCGAGCTCGTTTCCATACCGAGGATATTCCTTGTGTTTCCGTATATACACAGCCGGCTCCAATAGATCAGTAGGTAGATACTCTACCTAAGGCATTCCTTGCTTCCGACGCAGGTGCCTAATACATCGTCATTCTTCCGAGTCTTGCACCGTTGTTCCTGTCTCGATCAGTATTCAATATAAATTCCGCAAGCATGTGGGTGAACATACATATAGATCAAAGTGCAATGCTCAGGCATTGTTGCCTCCAAACCACCAGCCAGAAGCCTTCTTGTCTGGGAGGGGCTCACCACGAATGGCAATGAAGCATTTGAGAGCACCTCGGGAGGATATCATCATCTCCTTGAGGAGGAACCACTCAAGCTCAGAGCGAGCCATAACATCCGTCTTGGTAACAAGATCGCGATAGTGCCACTCCTTATCACTGGGCCCAAGCGGGAGAATCGTGCCGCGGTAGGTCTAGTACAGCGTAACGGCGATAAGCTTAGGGCGTCGAACATGGCGGTTGCGACGAGACTTGCTGGAAGCGTCGGGAACAGCGACAGGGAGGTTCTCTCGCAGGAGATTGAGGAGATGAACTCTGGAGGTATCGAGGGCGATACTCAGGGGCGCTGAAGGAAGATCCCATGGGTGAGTCAGAGAGCTATCGTTGGATGGATCGTGAATGATGAGGTCGAACTCTAGCTTTGAGATGGGTGGGAGCGGTGCAAGAGGAGTTAGGGTTCCGGAAGTTGACTTCTCGTTGGCGGGTGGAGAGAAGGGTTTGGTACTGGGAGGTGCGTACGCGAAGGGCTCTTCGGCGGTGATGCATAGATCCATGGTGCTTGATTTCTCCGATCTTGTGAGATTGAAGAAAACAGTGAGAGGAGGTATAAAGGAGTGACGAGGCTGTAATGATGCTTGCTAGAGAGAAGAATACTGAGAGAGGGTGAGTGATAACTCAAGGCACGGCACTCGCAATGATGTTTGAGTGAGGGGTTTGTATTTGTGTTGAATGCGTGTGAGACTCGTGTGTTGTTCACTGAGATGTTGTGTCTGTGATGAGCGTGTTGAGTTGTGTGCGCGTGTGATTAAGAGTTGGCCAGGGGCTGGCAGTGGCAGTGATAGCATGAGTGAGACCTACGAACGACACACGATCACAGGCCTAGGTAGTTTAAGCTAGGAGCCAGATTTTCTTGGAAGGAAGTTGATTAGTGGAATTAAACGATACGAATTACAGAGTCCCGAACGTCTCTCTACCCGTTTGCAGCACCCTCACCCTCTTCCTCTTCCTCTTCAGTCTTCTCGGGCTCCTTGTCATCAACTTTGGGAGGCTCAGGTTCCGAGTTATCTCCCTTTGGGGTATCACTACCAGTGTTGCCACCATCTGGCGAACTTGAATCTGTTGTTACGGGTGCAGTTAGTTCCGGATTGGTACTATCATTCCCCGTGTTGGAAGGATCCGGTGCGTTGGTGTCAGTAGAGGCGACTGGAGGACTAGGTTGACGAGCCACAGGAGGAGCAGACTGAGTGTTGTCAGTAGTCGAGTTAACTGGTGTGTTGTTAGTTGTGTCAGCTGAGGTTCCGTTTGGTGGAGCATTCTCATTCTCATTGTCATTCTTCTTTTCATTCTCATCGTTTCCTTCTGCCAGAATTTGAAGAGGCACATAAGCATGCTGGAAAATTATGTTAGCTAACTCCTTCTTCTCCATCGTCTCTTTCTTCTGGCCGATGTACTTACATCGACCAAGATAAACGCCCCATAACGATACGTGTGTATGTCTGCCATCATCGACTGAAACTCCAACGCAGTCACTTCTCCAAAAGACACCTTTTTCACAAGATCTTGAGGTGCAATAGGTCCGTCTCTTGGATGGACAGTCAGAACCGAGACGTTGCTCCTCGTGAGATAGAGTGTACATTGGCGAGTATACGCTTTATCTCCAAGTCCGTGCCCTTTAGACCACCAAGATAGATTTCCCAGCACTGTTTCTCGAGGTGGGAGGTAGTTGTAGCAAGCATCGTTGGAAGCGAGGACAGTCCCTGCGCGGTGGTAAATGACTTTGATCTTGATAGACGGAGAAAAGGCGGGCTGGTATGATGGGAGTGACAGAACAGGTTGCCAGTATAGAGGCAAGCTAACAACAGGCTGAGAAACGACCATAATTGAAGGGACGTTTTGGGGGGCTATTGGGAGGATGTAAGGCCCAAAGATGGGGGGTTGAAAGTAGAATGCCATGGTTGTCGAGTCTTAAGGAGACATTCAGAAGGGAAAGTTTCATGGTTTCGAGTTGGATTTTGTCTTGTTTAAATACTATAAATTGCACGATTCTGGGGTACTTAATCACCAGCGAAGTGGACTTTAGTTGGTGATGATTTGTTTGGTGTTGATGACTCTTGTCTGTGTCACTGGACTACTTGACAACTATACACTGACTGTTCAAGTTTTGAGTGTAGGATTTGGCTGTGATTATCTGTGTGTCTTTTGCTTTTCGGTTTCTTCTTCACATAACATTGTGTTTTTTATTACAAATATCATCTTGATTACAGATGATTGCAGTTTATGAAACAGAGGCAACTGTTTTGGCACTGACTCAGGAAATCAAACCACATGTATGTTATGTACTTTATGATACCAATTTTCAAGAGAAGACCTAAGTAATTACTAGGTAATTTAGATGAACTTCCTTTTCTAGTAGTGCCACGGTAACTAGCAGTAAAGTCTAGGTATTCTTGGCAAGTGCCTTTTATTGCGCCTGCCCCTGCCTGTGCTTGAATAAATGACCTCTCCTCTCCTCTTCTCTTCTCACTCACGCCTGAATTTTCTCTTCCTTTCTCTTCTTCTTCCTCCAAAATAATCATCAACATGCCTATTTACCTATTTAATCTATTGAGCAACATCTTGACAGATCCTCGCAGCTGCCTCTGACGTATCGCATCACACCAAGATCAACGGGCCTTTTGTCCATCATCTCTACAGACCACCTACGCCTTTCTTACTTCATAGCTCTAGAAATAGAGGTTAGCTTCTAGTACAGAAGAACCTTAGCTTTCTGCGGCATGGCTGCCACGCTACAGTACAGTACATACAAGTCTAGCTATACATGCCTTATTAACCAGTTCTATTCGTTCTAGTTAATCCCTGACGCCATGGCCACGCACCAAAACGTACTGTACACTCGTCGGTTTCTCAGAGATCAGCAGCCAATTTGACAAGCTTTACATGTGGCCGCTTGGACACCAAACAGTCAATTCATTCATTGAATTGAATTGCCGATTATGTGGCTGAAACGGTGAAACCATATCTCATCATTCTTAATGCACTGGCTAAACTGCCTCTCTCATTTCTCCCCGCAACTCAACTCTGAGGTTGGATTCCTTCCAGAAGAGTTTGATGAAACGGTGACATGCAACCGCCTCGTCACTCTGGCAGGCAATGATTTTGGACGGTTCCAAACCTTGCATAGCTGGCCAAGCAGGGTCATTGGCCTACTCTACCACACAGAAGCGCCACATCCTCAACGTTCAGTCGTTAGCTCATCTGCTACGAGTCAACCAAACTACCTTTCCAACTACTGCATGGTGTCGGCTCTTTTGTTCCGCCTCACCCGCTTGCTTCACAACTACTGTACTCGGGCAGCTTTCTTTAAGACTCGGATACTCGGTCGCGTGGCAATCGAGTTTTGCTTCTCACAACAACTTCATGTATTCCAATATCAATCTCGACCCCTGTGCTCCGGCTTGTCCAAGCTGAATCCCTCACTACAATATCCCAAGACTGACTCGGCATTTGTCTTTTCAATCTTGATCAGCTCAGTCATGATACAATGACGAAACCCGGACTTCTCATCCCACCATGGTTCGTATACGATGAGCCAAGCTGCGCAGACTGGGCCGTTGTCAGCATTGCCTTTGGATTGACTCTCGGCCTGACTATTTTTGGTTTCATCCGCGTCTGCCTCCAAACTTATCGGCAATGGAGACGCGCAAGAAGAGTCACCATGTTTATGGTCCTGTTGTGGCTCGAATTGGTCGCCAGTGGCATAATTGGAGGTCTCGGCTGGGCTATTGTTCGAGGAACCATTCCTCCTGGGTAAGTTTTGAATGTTTGTTCAATACAGAGTATTACAAGGGTTAACAATCATCACTCCCAGCTTCCTAATCTACTTTTTCATTTGTATGTTACCTACCTACTTACGCCAATGCTGCATCCTCCAGCTAACTAACCCCTGTAGTGTGCCTTTGGGTAATTCAGATCCATTGTATTATGCAGATCATCGTCAACCGAATCGCCCTCCTCCAACTTTCACCCACCATCGTTCGACGACTGAAATGGAGCATTTTTATTTTTCTTGCCCTCATCAACATCTCAGTCTATTGTATATGGTTGCCCGCTCGCCTGCAAATTAGCGAGACTTACATCCACATCAACGATATCTGGGACCGAGTCGAGAAAGGGATTTTTGCCCTTGTCGACCTGGCCCTAAACCTCTACTTTGTCTACCTTGTCCGATCCTCCCTGATCTCATATGGCCTTACCAAATACGTCGTACTATATCGATTCAACCTGTTAATGGTAGTTATCTCCATTTCGATGGATGTGAGTTTCCCTTGTCCAGCATACTATACTACATGGCACACACGACTTACACCTAGGCCTAGGTTCTGATCATTGGCTCAATGTCATTGGATAACACCTTTTTGTACGTCCAACTTAGTTGTGTCATGCTGGTATCAGCTCTAACTGCCCAAACAGATACGTTGAATTTCATCCGCTTGCATATCTTGTCAAGCTTCACATCGAGCTATCCATGGCTGAGCTTATCGCAAAGATTGTCAAATCCTCTGGTCCAAACCTCGCCTCCTGTCGCTGCAGTTGCCATGGTAGCCCAAACCAAATATTCCTCAATGAACTACACTCTCGAAACAGTGTTCCTCCAGGCGTTGTAACTGCACCAACCACTGGGAGATTCAGCCGTTCTTGGCCCTTGTCAAAGATCGCGCGTAGCCGAGAGAAACGCCGCTCAATCAGGAAGATAACTAAAAGGAGACCAGAAGGAATCAACCAACAAATCAACCAACAAATCCACCGAGAAATCAACCAAGAATTCAACCAAAGACAGGAGATCTGGAAGTCCGGCACCAACACGACGACCGATTACGGTTCACAAAGCATGCCAAGCTCTACGCAACGATCACACGGAAGTTCTCAACAACACAACGACTGAGGAGATTAGCAAATAACTACTGCATATATGAGATACTGCCTGGGTCATCGAAAGCATGTCTATCTGACGTAACAAGGTCGGATTGGCATAGCATCTCCGGAACGAGCTCTATGTATCGTACTCCATCGGAGGCCGAATTCGGCTTTAATGTTCCAACACTTGCGGCAGACAGATCGGCCCCACCGACCAACTACCGGCTCACCCCGGCCCTCTCCCCCACGGTCTCCACCCCGGCGCAGCCTTGATGAGGTATTGCCGGGGGGTATTGGAACTGCTCGCCTCAGCTAACCAGCACTCACTTACGAGCTTCGTACGATTATCGGCTGTTAAGCTTGATTAGGCAATCAGTGTGTAGTGAGAATGGTCAACTCTACCTTCTAGATTTCTAGTATAGCCGATCTCTCCATCTCCTCTGTACCGGGTTGAATCTTGCCCAACCACTCTTGAGTATCTAGAGCGTACTCAGATAGGAAATAGGAGCCTAGAGATTCCCTCAAGGGTGCAAATACTCTAGGCAGGGGAACCAGGGCCCGCAGTCTCATACAGGTACTATCACAATAGTATACACCAAACTACATATTCTACAATACCAGACAACTACACTTCAAGTCACGTCCAGGCGGCCTTCATAATTTGTCATGATGAGTTTAATATTTTTATGGTTATGTTGCTTGATATCATTTTTGTAAAGACGCTAGTCATTATCCAGCCTGATGCGCTATCAGACAAATAGCAAAAGAACGCCGTTGATCCTGTGCAGAGCTGTGCCGAAGCCCTTTTACTGTGTCATTCATGACACTATGCCGTGTGTTTTTGTTTCCGAACCTTCAAGCTCCCTTCTCCATAGCAAGTAGTTGTAGAATGCCTCCCAAGATGCTTCGTCGTTTTATCATGCCCCTAAATTTGTTCCAAATGCGTGCTCATTTCAAATCGTAAAGAGTCATCCACTAAGCGTCGAAACGCCTTGAACCAAAGCCCTAGCTAGGCCTCAGGACTTTGTAAACCTAGACCGATGCTGGATATCGCGTTACATGACACCAGGAGCTGGATTCTCATGTTTAGCGGTGCTGCCCTTGCCTCTCCAGGTACTGACGGCAGGGATATTGGCCTCATAGCGGACCTCCTCAGTGCCATAGGCTCCCGGAGTAAGCTTAATTAATGTGTGTAGAGGCACGTTCATCCAGGGGCTCTTAGACTGATCCTTCTTCATGAAGTATGCATACACACATCGTAGCACAGCTTGGTGAGTCACAATCAGAATGTCCTCGCTTCGTTCCAGTTCCATGATGATAGGCTCAAGGCGGATGACAACATCGCGATATGACTCTCCACCACGGTAGCGGTAGTTGTACTTGTCTTCATCACGGGCGGCGAAGTCCTCGGGGTATCGGTCCTTGATCTCCTGATAGGTCAAACCATCACAGACACCCGAGTCAAGTTCGTCAAGTGCCTTCCACTGGAGCTGGTTGTAGTGCTGAGGGAGGAAACGAGAAGTGGCAATGGTTCGTCGCAAAGTTGAGGTCCATACAGTGAGTGGGCGATCATCCTGAAGATTATTAGCCAGGGAAGGGAAATCGAGATTGAAGTTAGACTTACACCGACTGACTTTCGGACGAGCTCGGGAAGTTTTCTGGCATATTGCTCACCACGAGGAGAGAGAAGCGTATCGCCGCCAATTCTTCCATCAAGGTTGTACAAGGATTCACCGTGCTTCAAACAGTGTCAGCGGATGTTCTGAACCCACAGGTAGGGTTATCTTACTCTCGATAGCCAGACAGAACGGGGGCGGATGTGGAGGTTCATGAGATAATAGACAATGCGACTCTGGAGATAATCTCGGATACGGCTGATGATGACTTGCTTGCCAACATCCATGATCTTGAGGTAAGTCAGGTGAGACTCCTTACCATCGGCATCAATGGTGCAGTACACCTTTTCGTAATTCCGGATACGGTTACGAAAGTCGAGGGCGGCAGCCTCAGGGTCCTGTCCACGGTAGTCCGGGCTGGTGGTCTTGACATCGCGGATATTGGCCATAATGAGCTCTTCATCGTCGCATTTGCTCTCGACAAAGAGAACTTCTATGTTGTTTTCGTTGCAGACCTGCAGAACCCACTTGCGGCGTTCCATAGTCGAGTTTGTGGCATCAAGAATACCAACAATGCCGCCGGAGCGGAACCAGGCAAGCATGTCGGCGACAGCAGCTTCAGCAGCAGCTCGTCGGGTGCGCTCTCCTTCTGGGTTGTTGGTATCGAAAAAGTCGGCCTTGGGCTGTGGGGCATCATTGCGGCGGTAATTGCCAACGTTGAAAGTCTGGGCTGGGATAGAAAGCCACTGAAGATATCGCTGGGCTAAGGGGAAGCTGGTTAGTTATGATGTCGCGTGATGCAGCAGATAGCGACAAAACCTACCTCTTTGGGCGATATAGCTCTTGCCTCGGGCAGGAAGACCAACCATGACCACACAGATCCTGGTGTCTTCGGCCTGAACGCCGACACCGTTAGTTCGAGAAGGCATCGTGGTTGATGTTTTGCGGTGAATGGGGTGTGAGTTGGGCGGTGTAAACTGAGAGTGCGACTACACTTCTGTGCTAAACAGAGCGATCAAGAACCGAGAGCGACGAGAGCGAGGGATTGATCAATGTGATGGAGCTCCAATACTGCAGAGACATCAAAATAGAGGGAAGTTGAGTTGAGAGATGATCCAATCCAAGACAAGACAAGTTGTGGTTGGTGGTTGAATGAGCCGAGGTAAAGTGTAGTGCGTGAGGAAGAAGGAAGGAGCTGGTTTAGTTCTTTCCCAAGATGATTAAATCCGAAAGAATGAGCCAGCTGAAATTAGATGGAAGGCACGACAAGTAGGTATGTAGATGGACGACGGAAGGTTGAGTGAGGTCCTTCCAAGTTGAGTCGAGTCGAGTCGATGCGATGCGATAACACGCCAAATCGACCCGAAATAGAATCAGGTGGGATCGATGCGATGCAACTATGCTAGATGCAAGAAATAGAAGCAATGTTGCAGTGGAGAAATCCTTTGTCGATACAACAGTCTAGCTTTGTCTGTTTGATGCGTCGAGATTGAATTGGTCGACGAGAACAAGAATCAAACAGTTTTGATGTGATCTGCATCAGTTGCAGCAATACAGTAGGTACAGTAGCAGAGATACCCGGAGCAAAGGAACCAAGACTTCGGGGAGAAGCTGTGTGAAGATAAAGGTGGGGGGCTGGATGAGGGGTCGTTGTAATTTATGTATGGATGAAGGGAAATGAAATGAATTGGGATGGGATGGACGGACGGATAGGTAGCTGCACCTTAAGCTACTTGCTCAAAGGAATCGCGAGCCGTGGTCGGGTAATGCAGTGAATAGGTAGTTCAAGGGGATGGGGTTTAAGTTAAAGAGGATAAAAGGTCAAGTGACGAAAGTCCAAGGTGAAGGCAAGGTAAGGGTCTGCACTGCAGTGGGCTAAGGTCAAGCAAGTAGCGTAGCTCGGGATAAAGATGGAGTCGTCGAATTGAGGCTACCTTGGCCAACCAGCTGAGGATACATACCGCACCTGATGCTGTGCAGTTCCGCCGTACCGTAACAAGAAGAATGTAACTATTCCTTAGTCAAGGTAACCAAGTTTGCGCTGCTCGCTCCATCACTGACAGACAAAAAGGAAGAAAAAATCATGCTGAGCATGCGGCTTGCATCGTCTTCCTCATGGCCCTGGCTCCATTATGAATGACGATGGATTCGATACAGGCCAATGGGGTTACGCCGTTGCCCCGCTAGAGCCCGCGTTGCTGATCCACTGTCGCGGGCCAAAGCCCCCCGCCTCCGCTCGGGATGGACGCCGTGCGTGTCTGTAGAAGGCCCCGGGACGGCTAACACGCCCTGTAAGGTGACTCGGAGGCGGTCCTGTAGCTGTAGGGAGTGACAGAAAGTCGGGTGCTGCAAAAAACACCCCTGAGTCTTTCTGTCTGTCTGACTTCCATCACGTTCCGGTCCCTTCCCGGGGTCTGTCCTGCATCCTCTTGACCTCCACTCCACTCTGCAAATTTCCCCTTCTCTTTGCCGATGAGATGGTGGGGAGCATAACCGTAGACCTGCCAGAGAAGCTGTACCTAGCGTCTAGTTCAACCCTCTTTGCGCCTGTCTCGTCATGACATGCCTCCGGATCCTCCCGGCCTAGTTAGTGTCTTGAGAAGACGACCGACCGGTATCAGGCATTTAGGAATCCGGCGTCGAAAAATCAGAAAAATTGACCGTCTTGAGTTGGTGCTGTAGGTAGTCATGGAAAACGATGCCCCTGGTTGTGGAATTTAGGCATTTCACCCCAGACACCGACAAGAGGCCGAACCCAGAACTAGTATCCAGCTTCAGCTCCAGCAAACAGCAGGCATTGATTGGTATTGGCATTGGCATTCATAGATCCGAATCTCATCACTTCTTGTCCCCGTGCCCTTACCTTACCTTGCCTTAGCCGACCCCGTCAGCCTCAGCCAACGTTCTTCTGCCTGTCTGGGGTGAGCTGCAGGAACCGCCACCAAACGCGGCGCCCACGAGACCTCTGGTGGCCCCGGGACTGTCCGGATTGACACCACTGGTGTCGTGTCGTATCGTGTTGCTGAATATCATAATGGCTGGTAGCGTTTCGGAGAGTCAACAAGGTGCCGGTCCCCGGGGTGCGTTCTCGACCGATACTTGCATTTAAACGCGTGTTGTACCTGGATCCATCCATCTTCTGATCCGCTCTACATTCGATTTGATGTTGTGATATGGCGGTAGAGTAGATGCATTCCAGGGCCTCTGCATGTGCATCTTAACCCCCAAGCTCCCAAGCATCTTGGACGTGGGGTCCCCTCACCCCAGGTTTAGTTGTTTTGTGACTTTCGGGTTGTGATGTTGTGCTGTGCTGTGCTGCCCTTACACCGCCTTGCCGCTTCACGATAACAAAACTTGGTGGATCAAATTCGTTCGCTTGAACACCGAGAATAAATCCATCGACTTTTTTTCATCTCACACCTTGCTAAAGACCCCAGGTATTTGCACGACCCCTTATTTGTGCGGGTGGCGGAGGTCCAGCTGCGATGCTCTCCTTTCATGGTGGTCTTGTGTGCTTCGGCCCGTGATATCAGTCGTTGGTGACAAATGGTTGAAATGGTGAGATTGCCTTTTTGGTGGGTGGTTCGTTGTCCAAGTAGAGGTAGGTAGCTTTTGTCAAATCTCGTGACTGATGCCATGGAATGCTTAATCTGCGGCAGGAGGAACGGCAATCAAGATGGATGACAAACAGGAGGAACCACGATCACGAGTTTCCAATAAATGGGGTTTATCGCGATAAGAATCCTACCTACCTTTCATCACATGGCGAATCAGGTTGTAGGTATCTTGTACACTGGTCGCTTTCCATCCATTACTCTGACTCCGGGTACATGGAAGTTTTGATTTGATTTGACTTACACAAAAGACCAGTTGGCTGGGAGATGAACATGTCTTGCCGTCACTATCTTGTGTCGACTGCCATCATTGTCATGAGACTATATAAGGGGCAACAGCTGCTGCTTTTGATCTTCACATATTAGTAATGCCAATATTGGCAATTGCTAGAAACGAAGCCATATCTTGACGTTTGCTTCTTGTTTTGTCATATATCTTTTTTATTTGTTCTTCCCTTGAAGTACATCTCATACGGCTTCATATTGTCATATAACTACTGCCCGTCCCTACACATGATGAACTGATGCTAGATCAAGCAGTGCACCCCTCAAGTGCCTGACACTTCATGGACGATGATATGGGCTTTCGGTAACAATTTCAGCCTCAACCAAGATATTTTACACCTCTGTCACCACTTCCACCGGGCTGCAATCCCTGCTTGCCCCTGTGGTGCTCCTCCTGAGCTCTCACCACGGCAGAGGAAACCGACTCCTATTTAGAGTAGAAGCGCATCTCTGCACCGCCTACATCGAAGACGGCCACGACGTTCTGCAGGAATACATCCCCCAAGACATATGGCCCGGATCTACCTGTCGAAATGGAAATGACACATTTTCCAGTCGCAGGTTCAGTGAGATCCTGATATATCATATCAGCTGGGTTGATCCAGAACCTCTCCCCCTTTATGATGACTGCAAAGCGAGGAGCTATAGCATTGCAATCGACAAAGTAGGCTCCCCACTCAAACATCCACGTAGCCGGGGGCTGGAAGGCTTTGGCAATAGCCTCTGCTAGTGCTTTGTGGTATTGTCAGTACAAATCACAATAATAAGGCATGAAAATGAACGTACGAGGAGGAAGGTGCATCATTGTGGTTCCAGTGTCGACGATATAAGGGTATTTTGCGGTGTCTGTTGTGCTTCCCCACTGTAAGCCATCCGGAATGATAGTGTAGAAGGAACGCTCCCAGCCAGTTTTCTCTCGGTCGATGAGTTTTGCCTGTATACAGTCAACACATGAAGAAAGAGGAAGAGGCTTCTGTCAACTAACAATGACGAGGTCTGTTGCTGCAAAGGCCTTGGGCCCCCATGGCATAGGAGGAAGTCCGCCCCAGGCCAGTACGCCATCACTGGTGTTTCTGTCGATGGAAACGCTGAAGACAGGTTCGATCAAGCCTTGCGAAATGGCACTGGTTAACCAAGGCGTGTAAGGGTAGTTGCCCCATTCAGACTCATCAGATGGGTCATTGGGGTCACCCAAGTAAGCACTCGTCAGGGATGGATAGGCAAGGCCAAGAACACCAACAGTGACGTTGTCACCACGCCAGTAGGCTTTGTTGGCTAATCCGGCTTGTTGTTTAGAGACTGAGACGCCCCCACACGCAATATCAGAAGTTCCCATCGGTCCTGACACCTCCTCTCCAGATTGGTAACGTCGATGGAAGTACACTCCGGGCATATCTTGAAGAAATTTCTGGATGTGAGGTTGTCCAAATTTGCATGGGGACTGATCCTTCGTCTTTGCGCCTGCGCCGTCCTCGCAGGTGAAGCCAGTTTTGGCAGCCCAAGTATCAGAGCTTCCAGTGTCGAAGATGAGCCAGATAGGGGTATCATCCCAAGTGCACTGGATGGCGTACGCGGTGGAGAAGCTACCGACAGCGGAAATGTTCTGGTGGGGAGTGATGCCTCTTCCAGGTGCTGTCAAGTGAGCTCGTGGTAGATGGGAGAGAGCGGATCGCGAATGGGGGTCAGTCTGTGCCTGGAGTTTTCGGAGTCGTGAAACGTGAACACCGGCGCGGTCAGTGGTTTTGGCGGCAATGGCCTTGGCTCGTTCGAAGGAGAAACCATTCAGTGAAGTCGACATATCCCAGTGCGCCTGGTCAACCTCGTTGCCAACCGCGACCGAGAGAGCAGGGCATAGAATACCCGCAAGGAGCACCAACATAAGGTAGAGTGTTCTCATTTTGGCGATCAGTTGATAGAAGGCGGTTCAGGAAAGGAGAAGTGAGTTGAGGCGTAATGAGGTGAGGCGAGGTGGTGTAGGGGTTGAGATGCAGTATTTAGAAACATTCAGGAGTTTTGAAATGACGGTCATGTGCTCTGGTTGGGTTGAAAGTGAGTTAATGTTTGCCAGTGGCAGGTGGCTCTTTTGGCAGTGCCATGAAGGTGCCTGCCTTCCCCGGGTATATGAAGGTGCCACACCAGGCAGACTCGCTAAAATAGGCATACGCGACAATACACAACTAGGTAGGTATGTTTTGAAGATATGTGTGTAGCCAACTCATAGACTTGAAGGGGGGTTTCTCTTTGTTGTAATTATCGCCAACTAAGACTTGAGATAGGGGCCAGGCGATGATATCACGCATTGATATCTGGATCAACCCTAATTGGCGGCTTGATTCAAGCTGTATAATATGTAACTGTGGTTCTTTATATAGGTAGGTAGTCTTATGCAATTAATTTATTGAATGAAAGAAACACAGTGGCAAGCCTCTCATATGAAATCCAAAATCATCAAGTGCGAAACAGAGGGATTCAAGACACAGAATATCCCAAATCCGGCAATACACAACTAAACTTGGCTTTAGAATGAGTATAGAGTGACAAGATCTTGCTTAATCGTTACCGAATGGCTGGAATAAACGAGAAACAAGACAATGCACTCGCTGAGCCTCTGAGGGCTCAACTTGAGACTATCTGAAACTTGACGTTTGTCAACTTCAATACGGCTCCTAGTCCAATCACGTCAATACCTTTGGTTACATCCCAGAAGATCTCAAGAATTCCATATTTGGAAGCTGGCAAAAGCCCGACCTCGTCAACACGGCATGAAAACGCGAAAGAAGCATCTTCTACTTACAATTGACTTCAATAGCATATGAAATATATTTAAATTATCTTACGCTCTCGTACACAGTCAAGAGCTCTTTCTATTCTTTCTTTAACAAGCTTTTGATATCATATCTTGAATTTGTCCCACGATTCCTCTTGTCCCTTTCCTAGTGGCTCCTACAAGCTCGATGTGCTGATATAAAAAAGACTCTATGTAAATCCAGGACATCTTATACTACACATTCGACAGTCTTTCAATCTCTAAGAACGGCTTGAAACAACACAGTTCCAATTGCCATCGGGTGTGTCACTAATGCCAGTCAGACGAAGACCGTCGCCGAAATGCCAAGTTGTGTCGACGGCGCAACATTCTTCCCATACGCAGCCAGTTACAGATTCATGAACAAGCAGGCTTCATATTTCCTCTGTAGCTTGGGCCTATCATCAACCTCTCACCATAAGCATTTTCCGAATAAACGAACATCCCACCATCTGATCATCCACTGAGGTGGATAAATGACGAACATACAAGGGTCAACATCTTGCTCGTCCAAGATAGGGCTGATGATTCGCAGCATCATGATAGCGCGGCGCTTATCTTCATCAACTCCATAACGTGCTGGGGTCTATTGGTTCAGAAATAGAGTATTGACAGGGTCGGTTGGGATACAACTCTAGATCGCCAATCGCATTGTTGAGATCGTCTTACAGTAAGCAACCTTGCATTTTCGCATTTCAGCTTTTGATACGAAGTGGCTGGATCGTTTATGGTATCAAGAATCGAGACCAAAACACAAGGATGGTCAATTCGTTTATATATGATGAAGGCGTTTGTCCTTCTTGGTAGAGTTCGTCTCCACCATATTCTTCTCATTTCTAGTCTTACATCCAATCTCTGGCGTATTCTCTTCTTGTATAGCGAATATACTTAGCTTTTGGCACTTACACGATCATGGCATCCCAAACCTCTGATATTGCCGAGCTGGCTACTACCAAGTCCACCAACTCCAAGAAGCCCCATCTTGTCTTTGGCGCAACTCCTGTAGACGGCCACACATACCCTCTTATCCGAATCGCAGAAGATCTCATCCATCGTGGTTTCGAGATCACCTTCATCGGCGGCGACCAATTCAAAAACGCCATCACAGACGCTGGTGCCAAACATGTTTCAGTCCCGACCCTAGCCAACCCCAAGCTTCTAGCAGAGCATCAAGCTATCCCTGCTGGTGTTCCCCAGCTTCTTTTTTATATAAGAAATATCTTCATTGGGCTAATGCCTGAACGATGGAGGATAGTCAAGGAAGTCCTCGAAGATATTCGGGCCAAGGACCCGCAGCGTGAAGTGGTTCTCATGCCAGAGACTGGCTTCATGGGTGCCAATCCTCTTTCTCTCGGTGCACCTCTCCCAAAGGGCTACACCACTCGACCCAAGGTGATCAACTTACATCTTCTCCCTTATATGGGCGCTAGCATCGACACGGCACCTTTCGGACCTGGCCTTCCTCCTGATTCAACTGAATCCGGCCGCGCGCGAAACCAATCCATGAACCAGATGATGGTCAGCGGTCCTTTTGCTGATGTTATCGCCTATCAGGAAGAGGTTCTTAAGGACCTTGGGGCTACAAAGATCCTCGAGCCCCAAATTCCTTTCCACCATTGGATAGTCATGCACGACCTGTCACTCCAGATGTGTCCGCCCAGTCTAGAGTATCCCCGATCTGACATGCCCTCGAACGTCAAGTTCGCTGGCTGCGCAACACCTAAGCCCATCCCAGCTGATTTTGTCTATCCTTCTTGGTGGGATGATGTGAAGCGCGGAGACCGACGCATCGTCGCCGTGACACAGGGAACTATTGCTCGCGACGCTACTGATCTTATTATTCCCACTATCCAAGCCCTCTCCGACCGCGATGATCTTCTCGTCGTAGTTATTCTCGGCAAAAGAGATGCTGTTCTCCCCGACAACATTACCATCCCTTCCAACACCCGTGTCATCGACTACCTCTCCTACGATGCTCTTCTACCCCATACCTCCGTGTTCGTCATGAACGCTGGCTACGGCGGTTTCCTCCATGGAGTTGCAAATGGCGTTCCTATGGTCCTCGCAGGCGAGAGTGAGGATAAACCTGAGATTGCAATGCGCGGAGAATGGAGCGGTGTTGCGGTAAACTTACGAACAGGCCAACCAACTCCGGATATGCTGAGAGCTGGTGTTGAGCGTGTTCTAACGGATGATAGCTTCAAGAAGAGGGTTGAGGAGATAAAGGCAGAGAACGAGGCGATGAAATTCTTTGACTTTATAGAGGAGCAGATTCTCTCCATTGGAGAATTAGATTCATGATTGGATTTGTATATAACACCCTTCTTCGAACAATATAAGCCTATGGTTGATCCCATGTGCAAGAAAAAGTCTCCGGTCCGCTGATATGTTCCTCCGTCCGGCTCCGGTTCCAGCGGGGCCGCGGGCCCTCAAATACGCCGACCATTTACGGAGCAACACCCGGAGGTATCAAGTCTTTGTATAAAACGGGCTCTATCCTTCACCGGATCAAGGCCAAGTCATTTTTTTATCGAGACTTGAACACGCTCACCGAAGCATCTTATCATGGCTATTTCAAAACCATCGCCTTTGGATTTTATGGACGTCCTCAGTCCAGCTGTGTCCTATTTTCGACCTAATACATCAGCATCAACCACGTCTAGGAACACAACTTCTAGTGACCCTCCACTCATAATTATTCTTTCCTGGTCAGAAGCCCGCGATGTTCACATATCAAAGTACATCTCCCAGTATCGCGACCTCTATCCAACTTCTTCAATCCTCCTCTTCCGCGCTTCCACCAAGCTATACATTCAACCTACACTCCGTCGTCGCCTGTTCAAACCAGCCCTGCCAATTTTACATTCTCTCTCTACCATAGAGAAAAACCAACCAGCTTTTCTTCTGCATGTCTTTTCCAACGGTGGTGTCAGCTCGGCCGCCACGCTGTGGGAGTTATGGGAGACTGCCCTCGGCAACAAACCAGTCCCTCGTCATGCCGTCGTGATGGACTCATGTCCTGGATACTTCAACTGGAAACGCGATCACCATGTACTTTCAACGGCTTTCCCGCCAATTTTATCCCCTCTCGTCTGGGTATTTCTGGGTTTTGCCTGGGTGTACTACAAGATGTGGTTAGGCGTGGAACCACATACTGCCTACGCCTCGGCTCTCAATACCCCGGAGAGAATCAGTCGAGAGACAATGAGGACATATCTATATGGAGATTCAGATCGCTCGGTTGGGTGGGAAGATGTTGAATCACACGCTCAGCAGGCAAGGGAGAATGGAGCAACAGTAAGAACAGAGAAGTTTGCAGGAGGTGCTCATGTTGCTCATGTCAGAGTTGATGTGGATAGGTATTGGAAGGTTGTTCAAGAAACTTGGCAAAGTAAAGGAGTTTAGACTGGGTACTCACTTGTGTGCGTAGACTTGATAGATTCTGGGTAATGTTAGATAAATATAATACATTCGTTTGATGTCGTTGCCTCGAAGGGCTTCAAACCCCTTCTTCATTAATCATAACCTTCGGTTCCTTTCCCACCCTTGCTTATTATAGATCGTATGTGGACGATCATGGTTCCATAGTTCATCCAACCAAGTCCCATGCTGTGATAAATCTCAAACCAACGCCGATTGTTGTTGTGTGCTTTGTTCAAGTCCTCTGTTTCTTATCACTCGATCCTCCTCTGTCCTCTGCCGCAGCTCTCTTGCCAAGACTGGTCCGTGTATGTGGCCTCTGTTGGAAGGGCATCAAATGGCTATCGTCTAGACCACCAACGCCTTCATCTTCTTCGTGACATGTGGAGCACTCCTGGTTGAAGCCATGCTCTTCGACGACGATACCTCGGGCACATCCACCAAACCATCCATTGTTCTTGGCATCAAGACATGAGAGCTCTTGAGTCAGATCAACCCAAGTCTGAGGTTGGCCGCAATATGAGCAGTGCCCTCTAAAGATCATCATTCGACACATATCTATACGGAAGAATCGGTCGGTGATGCCTCGGTGATGTGTAAGAGGATATCACAATATCAGCTTCGGAGACTGCTTTATAACTGTTAGTGAGTCCAAAAAGGGCCTGTTTGTTATATTTACCTGATCTTGTAGGCTTTGTTTCTTGTATAGGAAATTCTCGCGATGTCTCAGTTGGAGAAGATGCCGAATACCGAGTTGGCGTCTTCATCAAGCGACGCTCTGTAACGTGAGACGCGAGACAATGGGCGTAGCAAGCCACAATGCAACGTGAGGTCGATGCCGAGATGAAGAGTAATGCAGGAGAGGCAGCCACAAAAGAATGACGATGGTATGAATGTGCAAATTGGCAAGGGGAAAAAGCAACAATACAGTCTGTTGGTTCGTGGTTGGTTGATGGTCACCAACAAGACGTGAAGTAATATGAAATGAAATGAACCAGTAAAAGGTTGGTACCAAAGTTCAGTGCTAAAGAAAACAAGGATAAGATCTGCTGTTGGAGATTGAATAGATAGTGAAGCTCGTGGGAAATAGATAGAGAGGAGATGGTGATTTTAATATAGAGCAGTCTGTGCAATGATGTACCACAGCTCATACTACTAAACTAATGTATGTACGGCATACACCGCGATTCAACACACACACACACACACACACACACACATTGGAAACAGCCAACTCTAATTACGCTTTTCTACACCGTTAATTACAGCAATTGATCAATCACACGTCACACACAACGACGATGTAGTATCCCAAAACGGACGAGTCCTGAACTTGGCGAGAAGCCTCATCTCGCCTCTGTAACATAATCAGCTGTGGTCATGGCCCGTAGTCAAAGCGATAGAGCATCTCCAGTCTTCACGTCACTTTCTAAAACCCGCCGTCGTTTCCCCTTGGCTGGGGGGCAACAAGCTTTCTCCAACGCCATCAAAGACAAGCTTTCGCCACTATGTAGCTAGCCCTATACAGTAGCTGTGCTCTGCCACCGCTGATATGCAATTCCCCTTTCTCCGTTCGTTTTCTGGGTTCTAGACCCCGTGATCTTGTCATGTCTCATTCTCGACTTTGTTCTGGAAGCATATCTTGCACTCGGCAGTATCCGATGCCATACTTTCACCGTTGAGATTAGCGATAGAGAGATGAATAGCTTCAACTTATAATTTGAATTAAACAAAAGCATAGACTGAATACAATACCGAGGCATCTCAAATTGGGCAAAAGAGCCAGGACATTCCCAGCGCCGTGTCCCCGGAACACTAACGCCTTGATCTCCAGACACTACCCAACCAACACAACGACGATCCCGCTGAAGGTTCTCTTGGCAATGTCTCTCAAGTTCCCATCTCCTCGGGTCCATCTCTCCGCCACGTTTCTGTCCTATCGCATGATCATCCGACGGGAGAGACGTTTGCTGGCTATAACCTTTCGCGGCTCGCCCTTACTGTACCTAACACTACACTACATCCCCAGACTCGGTGGCGCGCGGTGCCTGGCATGAGAGGCTGAGCTAGAGGATGCTCCGAGAGTTTTAAACCCGACCCGCGACAACTGGAATTCTATCGAACCATGGAGTCTGCCCAATGACCAACTGAGACGAGTCTTCTACGGGCGTAAGCGAAGCTTCTTCGACCCTTCTCTCACCACTTTTATGCTTCTAGGCTGAAGGTCCGTCAGTTTCATCACAAACACTCGCTTGTAGTTATCTGTTCCTTGAACTCTCTCTCTCTCTGTACGTCTGAGGTTAGCGGTTGAGCGAGACCTAACTTATCCGGTGAACTCTCTCCCTCTCAAGCTCCAATCTTGGAATACATTCCGGTCTCACAGTTGATGGCAGTGGCATAAGCTTGAATTACAGTACAACGTGGCAAACATACAACAATGACAGTACGCTTTATTTTCTAAACCCATTTTGAACTAGACAGACGCTATTTTCATCTCCGATTTCTATATCCACGCTTAACCCTTGACTTGAATGACAGACCTTTTCCAGGCGTATTTCCTCGCGTGATTTGCCCTCAGGATATGTCAAGGTCGGCAAACTCGTCTTCATCGTCAGAGACGTAAATATACGAGGGGGTGGGGGGTCCAAACCGGCCCCGTCTTCGTAGCGTACGGCGAGGAGACTCGCTCTGTCTCGGTGTTTGTAGCGCAGGGCGAGGAGACTCGCTCTGTCTCCGTCTTCGTCTCGCGGGGCGAGGTTCAAACGGGGGAGAGTCGCTCTCCCTTCGTCTTCGTAGCGTAGGGCGAGGAGACTCGTTCTGTCTCGGTGTTTGTAGCGTACGGCGAGGAGACTCGCTCTGTCTCTGTGTTTGTCGCGTGGGGCGAGGTTCATGAAATCTATATAGCTGCTCGAGCATTCCATTCCAATATTCTTGTAGAGACGTCTCATCCAACGTTGCGAGTCGATATGATACTTCATATGTGCAGTCGTAGCAGTAAGCATCCGAGACGAAAAAGTCAGGGACGGGCCTATTTGTCATGACCGGAACGATCACACTGTTGCAGATGTGGCATCGATTGAAGGGAAAGTACCTGTGATAGGCTAACCTTGTCCAGATTCTCCATCTCGAGAGCGAGCCCCTTCCTGTCGACCAGTGTCTCCATCTCCATGGAATGTCGTCTGGGTTGAAGTTGTCTGAGCTGATTACGGTGTCCGAGAGGCTCGAGATGCTCGAGATGTCTGAGATGGCTGGGCTGCGTGACCTTTCTGAGGACTGTATACTTCGGGAACGAGGCACAGGTATCTCTCTTATTTGATGGGCCCTCCACAAATCTTCCCGGGCCCTCACCACTGGGTCGTACCTCCTTATCATCTCGTTTTGGGCGTTCAGCATCTCGTCGTAGGCCCCCATCTCCTCGTCGTGATCCCTCCACGCCTCGTCTTCGGCCCTCCGCGCTTCTTGTTGGGACCACCACGCCTCCTCAAGCATCCTGCGTATTGGTTCGTTCTCCATAATGCTGCGTATTGGTCCGTTCTCCATAATGCTGAGGGGGCTCTTCTAAGAGAGCGGTGAGGTTAAGAAGTTATGCTGATGTTGATGATATTGGTGATATTGGTGATATTGATGAGTACAAAGAAGAATGGATAATCCAGTATCTAGGTAGGTTATTGTGTAGAAGTCGGTAGGCAGTGGTTCACATGCAAGTCTCTCGCCCTTTCCATCTCTTGGGCCTCCCATTCTAGGTCCCCCCCTTTCTCTCGGGTCCAGTTAACAGGCAAAGCTTCCTCAAGCATATCGAATGAGTTGGAAAGAAGGAATCTCCGATACAATACTTACCTAGGAAGAAGCTGGGCAAGACTTTCAGATATTCAAGTGTTTACCTAGGTATCTTAGTATCTGGGAGGTAGGTTGGTCTATCAACCTTCTTTTCGTAGGTCTATCTAAATGCGACAAGGGGATATACAAACTTGTGTAGGAGGAATCATCAAAAAATTATAAACATGCTCAAGTTGCCTAGTAGTGACCTGAGATGATGATAACTTCTAGGCCTTTGGTCCTCTTGTTTGAGGAATAATGAAGATGCCGGGTGTAAAATATTCAAACCCCTGAGGCCTACGAACAATTAAAATACCTGCCGCCCCTAGATATGAAGGACTCTAATGATTACTTTGCCTTGCAGGCCATCTTCTTCACAAATATCACTCAAGAGACAATAGACACTATCAGGAAAACGTGGAAATCCACGAGTATTTCAAGCTATGATGTTACGATGGTAATACAATGCAATTCAATCCCAAACGCCATTTCTCCAATCCTGCCAACCATCACCAAAATATACATTCCCTTTCCTCATGGCATGCAAGTGATGAGACTGTCTGGTGTTGAAGCCAGATTCAAATGATAAAGTGGATGAAAACGTAACGGGTTGGTGCACATGGCGAATTGCTAGGGCACTCAGCACGCAACATACATGCAGAAACAATGAGACCACTTGCACGACACGATCGATTTCATCCAAGAGCGTACGAGTCTGGTTGGAAAGGGGTGTGAGGACAACCGGCACCACGTGCAGCAAGACACTACTGGTCCGGTTCAGATCGAGCGAGCGAGCGAGTGAGTGAGTGAGTGAGTTTCAAATGATTCAGCTGGCCGGTTCACAACTCAACTCAACTCAACTCAACCGCACCACGACAGATCGCAGGTTTCAGGATGTATGTCATACCAATGGATGAGCTGGCATCAGAAATCGCACATGTCATCAACACATTAGTCGTGAGTTGTCAGTCCACGAGCCAAAAGCACCATGGTCGTGAAAAGAGCCAAGAGATATGGCGGCACCTGCAAGTATTCGTAGAAGCATTCAGCATCGTGTCGGGGTATCGGCAAGATGAGATCGGGCGAGGCCATAGCAGGATAACCATGGACGTCACACCCGCTCTTGCACTTCAATATTAATGTCGTCAAAGATAGCCGAGTCAAATGATATGTCATCAGAGAAGTTGAGTCCAGGTAGTCCTCAAGAAACGGGAAAAGAAAACGGGTGCTGTACAGTCGAGCGTCGTGTCAACGGGCCATGAGTGCAAAGGAGCGTCAAGAGCGTCAAAGCATTGGCATGATATCAATCAAACCACAAGATAAGGCCCTCGGTCCGCGGCATTTGCGGATGAGAGCTCGATCAAGGTCACCCAAGCACGAGCGAGTAGACAAGAGACATCACTATGCCCCAGGTGCAGGAGCTCCGGCAGGGGGGGCACCTTGTCCTCCTTGTTGTTGTTGATACATCAAGGACTGATACCACAGCGCGAGGTAGTTTTGATAACCACCATCTATTTTGATTAGCATACAGTAACGACACAAGGGCACAGCGTGTTAGAACTCACATTGGGCATAAGGATCCGATCCATCAGCTGAAGCCGGTTGTGGAGGCTGGTTAGTAGGAGCACTAGATCCCTGCTGCTGAGAGTAGCTGGGCCTGTCATGATCTTGGTGTCCTCGCCCGCCGCCACCACGAGGGCCACTTCCTTTCTGGCGCTTGTGAATGTTAGCTACACGAACAGTATACATGGTAAAAGAACCAAGACTTACCACTGCATCCACCTTTTCATCGATGGCCTGCTTGGCTCGGGCAATACTATCACGAGAACCGATCAAAGCAATCTCCCTCTGGGTCTCACCGGGGCCAGAAGACTGAGCGACATTAATCTTACACCCCGTGGTGTTCTGCATTTCCCGAATCGTCTCGCCACCTTTTCCGATGATCATACCTACCGCGTCCGAGGGTACATAGACAGCATCGTTGATCTTGTCAGGGCCACCGGAGCCTCCCGCGTCCCTCGGGGGAGCATCGTGGCGGCCACCGGGGGCTGAACCTCCACCTCCACCTCCTAGCCTCTTCACAGGCGGCGGCGCATCTCCGCGACTATCACTGTCGACGATTTCCATGATGAAGTCCTTGGCGCGGGCGGCCGCTTCACGCGTACCGATAAGGTTGACAGGTCGTAATCCGTTCACACTCTTGGATTCACCAACAATATTGATATGACAACCCGAACGTTCTTGAAGATCACGAATAGTTTCACCACCGCGTCCAATAATCAGACCAACGGTCCTATCGGGGACCATGATTTGCATATGATCCTCTCCTTCCCGTAGAGCGGCGGCACCGCCCTTGTTGGGGTCACGAGGCTTCTCAGGGCGGTTGAGGGCGCCCATTCCGCTATCCTCAATGATACGGTTAATCGCATCCTTCACCTCAGCACGACGATGTCGTGGCCCAGAGATTTTGCACTGTCTAAAGGGGCCACCATCAGTTGGGGCCAAGAACTGGACGCGGCAACTGGACTCAGATTCAATGCGTCGAAGATTCTCTCCTTGACGACCAATAATCAGGCCAACAAGACTGGATTCAATTTGAATGGTTTCCGAGTTGTCATCCCCCCCTCTTAATGGAGACCTCTCGCGTCCATTTCCTCCTCGAGGAGAGAAATTGCGACCCCGGGGACCAGGCGAATAAGAACGATCCCGCTCATAGCCCCTACCATGCGAACCGCGGTCACCACCACGTCGCTCATCTCTGTATGGGTTCACGCCATCACGAAACTCGTCGCGAGCAGGTGATCGTGATCGTGAGCGATTGTATCCTCGATCGGGTCCTCGGGCGTCGGAAGAATAGACAAGGGGACGGTCGTAAGATGTAACGCCCTTTTCAGCGGCATAAGCCTTGGCTTGGGCAATCGCGTCAGCGATGCTCACTGTTCCCGAGTTGACGGGTCGAATCGAGCTCAAATCCAGATTTCCGCTGGAAGATGGCGCGGGGAGGCCATTGTAGCCAGGCGCACCATAGCTGCTGGAGTTCGGAGGTGGCGGTTGGTATGTGGACGCGGGCTGCGTAGACGCGGGCGGAGGAGGGTATGCCTGGCTAGGAGCGCCAGGTGGTGTCTGTGTTGGGGTTCCGGCCGGGCGCTGCGACGACGCTGTGCAAAGAAGTCAGTAAGTGTAAATGGTTCAGAATGAGCTGTTCTAGCATACCGAGTGCGGCCAGAATACTCTGGATATCAGGTCGAGAATCCGCCATTGTGCTGCTGGTGGAGGTGAAGAGTAGCCAGCACGAGCGAAGAGTTAGGTTTTATCGTGGAGATACACCAGAGAGTAGTGAATAATAAGTCGACCAAGGCGAAAAGGTTGGAAGTAGAGTGATTGATGATAAGATCTGCTAAGCGCGACGAACAAATGCGATCCGATTCGAAAGCACAGGGTATCCGAATGCTTTGTTGGTCACAATTTGAAGTCAGAATGAGATCAAGAGATTTTGCGACGAGGCAATCTAAATGGTTTAAGGATGTTGACAGATCGCCAGTAGATGTCTCGGGTCGCGTAGTAAGACTGATGCGATCGCTGTGATGGTGTCGCAGTCTTCGATAGGGGTGATGTCTCAAGAGCGCAGATGAAATGAGATGAGAGGAGGAGGGAGGAGTCTGATTTGGAAAGAATCAGGTTCATACAAGAAGTGGATGACAGTACGTACAGTTACAGTACCTGCAGTGTCATGGAACCCAGGAAGCGTGACTTGGACCTAAACCTTTTTGGGAATATAAGTGACATCCCTCCACTACGTTTAAAGCGCGAAGCTTCTTGAGCGAATATTAAGCCTGCATTTGATGAGTATTTTTCGCACTAGGCTTTATTTTACATTTGTGTCGCCTGTTCTTGGCGTGCAGTAATTTTTCTGCAATCCCATTCTACATTTGCTACATGTACTACTACCCTCAGTTGTTGCTGCACAGCCCTTGGTAACGAATCTCTCTTACACTTTTTGCTCAAGTGTATATTGGCTCATTGCGGGCCACAAAGTTTTTCTAACCTCAGTATTAGGGCTATTTGCAACTTGTAGTTGAAGTTGAAACTAATATCAGGTGAGAAGACCGAGTTTTCAGCCACAACTCAACTACGAATGGCATATCTTGATCACACTTTAGATATGTATTTACCAATGCCTCAACAGCCGCTATAGCTACCTAGGTCCATTAACAAACCCAACATGATGACTCCTTTCTCCCTGTTTGAGATTCATAAGATTCTCTGTTCCTGCCACCAAGACAATCCAACTCAATACGTAGAAATTCTCCCGAGACGAGAGTTGAGACAACAGAAGATTCTATCAATTCAGTTTCCACTATGATCATTCTACGATTCGAGGACTAGTCCTGAAAAGGCAAGCTTACAGCAACATTTGCCGCCGCTGGTCCACTGCGGGGAGCTCTACAGAGCGACAACCAGTCCGTGAGCCGGAAAAACGAGAGTCCGCTTATCGCTCCAAGACTTTTCTTATCGCTGAAAAAAAGTTCTCGATTCAGAGACAGACAGTTGGTTGGACAGACAGAATACCTACCTCAAGCGCAACCAAGATGGATTTCGCAGGCAACAAGAAGCGCAAGTTCAAGGACGCCAATGGCGTCAAGGCTTCAAAGGGAAAGAAGTCTGTCACCGTTCCCGAAAAGAAGTCGAAGAAAGTCAAGCGCGCCGAACCCGAGCCCCGCGAAGAGCCCGAAGACGATTCTTCCATCGAGGAAGAGGAGGCTCTGAAGGAGGACGAGGATGAGAGTGATGAAGCCGATGAGGAGGCGGAAGACTCCAAGTCTGGCGATGAGGAGGAGGACAGCGAAGACAAGGCCGAGGACAACACAGATCTGCCTGATGGTGGAAAGCTTACATTACCCCCGGTCGCCGGTGCTGAGGCGCAATCTTTTGAGGAGCTCAATCTTTCCGAGAAGACCATGAAGGCCATCAAGGAGATGAATTTCACCAAGATGACTGAGATCCAGAGGAGAGGTATTCCTCCCTCGTTGGCTGGTCGCGATGTTCTCGGTGCCGCAAAGACTGGCTCTGGAAAGACCCTGGCTTTCCTGATTCCTGTCATTGAGATGCTGAGCTCTCTGCGATTCAAGCCTCGCAACGGTACCGGTGTCATTGTCGTTTCCCCAACCCGCGAACTGGCCCTTCAGATCTTTGGTGTTGCCCGGGAACTCATGGCCCACCACTCACAAACCTACGGTATTGTCATCGGAGGCGCAAACCGTCGCGCTGAGGCCGACAAGCTCGCCAAGGGTGTAAACCTGCTTATCGCTACCCCTGGACGACTTCTCGACCATCTGCAAAACACTCCTTTCGTTTTCAAGAACCTCAAGTCCCTTGTTATTGACGAGGCGGACCGAATTCTTGAGATTGGTTTCGAGGATGAAATGCGACAGATCATTAAGGTCCTTCCCAAGGAGGACCGACAGACCATGCTTTTCTCTGCTACTCAAACGACCAAGGTCGAGGATCTTGCTCGTATCTCTTTGCGCCCCGGTCCTCTGTACATCAACGTCGACGAGGAGAAGCAGTACAGTACTGTTGAGGGTCTTGAGCAGGGCTACGTTATTTGCGAAGCGGACAAGCGATTCCTGCTTCTCTTCTCGTTCCTCAAGCGCAACCTCAAGAAGAAGGTCATTGTCTTCTTCAGTAGCTGCGCTTGTGTGAAATACCACGCCGAACTCCTCAATTACATCGATCTTCCTGTCCTTGACCTCCACGGCAAGCAGAAGCAACAGAAGCGAACCAACACCTTCTTCGAGTTCTGTAACGCCAAGCAGGGTACCCTGATCTGCACTGACGTTGCCGCTCGTGGTCTTGATGTATGTGTCTAATCTCAATATCCGCATAAACAATTGCTAACCTGTGACAGATTCCTTCCGTTGACTGGATTGTCCAGTTCGATCCTCCGGATGACCCTCGCGACTACATCCACCGTGTCGGACGAACTGCTCGAGGTAGCAACACCAAGGGCCGATCTCTCATGTTCCTTCAGCCCAACGAGGTTGGCTTCTTGTCGCACCTCAAGGCCGCCCGTGTTCCTGTTGTTGAGTTCGACTTCCCCGCCAACAAGATCACCAACGTTCAGTCTCAGCTTGAGAAGTTGATCAGCTCAAACTACTACCTGAACAAGAGCGCTAAGGATGGTTACCGCAGCTACCTGCACGCATATGCCTCGCACTCTCTGCGCAGCGTCTTTGACATTAACAAGCTGGATCTAGCCAAGGTCGCCAGAAGCTTTGGTTTCTCGGTGCCGCCTCGTGTTGATATCACACTCGGTGCTAGCATGAGCAGAGATAAGAAGCAGCAGGGCCGCAGAGCATACGGCAGTCAGCCACGACAGGGCCAGAATAACAAGTTCACCAGGTAGATCAAAGTGGAAAAAGAAAGAGATAGTAGCCAGTCAGGTTGGCAGTTGGTGTATATGGGAGGCTTTAAGCACGGCGTTAGGTTTTGCAAAATGTAATGATGGTACCAAGCTACGGCAGGATCATAGACAGACCTTTTCGTTTTCAGATCTCTGCCAAGTGACGCTTGAAACATGTTGTGCTGACAAAGTTGTAATGTTTTGCTGCTCGGACTCCTCACAAGCCATGTCTTACATGTGCCCTTTGAATAGACAGATTGCATGATCTCCTCAACTGAAAACTTTATGAGTACTGTTGGGGATTTAAAAGTGCAATCGAGCTTGACTTTAGAAGAACACGGTACTCTCAAACAGAGACGTGAAAAAATGGATTCAAAATCGGCAGATACCCCTCATGTTCGTTCCCTCGATGATTGTGTGGTCTCTTACAATACCCTCACCAAATATGTTGCAGCAACAAGATGAACCAGGTATGAAACTAGTTGTGTTTAATAGGTTAACGGGAATTCAGGAACCCGTAGACCGATCGAATATGCAGGGATCGACGGTGTCATTCAGGTACTCTACTGAGTTTACGTTGCAGCCAGATCTTTAACTTTCGGGCGCCATGACATGTCAACGGTGTTTGATCAAGCGACTCATCATCATCAGCCACCGACAAACAAGCCACCAACCAGGCGAGAAGTGAAGTGCCTCATACGATTTAGTCTCAGTATAAATAAACCTCGTATTATCCAATGACCAAACCGGAGGTCTCGGCATGTTCCCAAGTGCAACATCTCCCACACCCTCACGGCCATTGGCCGAAGCCGCGTCACGAGCTTCATTCCCGTCTCCCTTTGGGGCCATAGTCCGCGTCATGTCCTTGGCGGGTTGAGGCTCATAACTATACAGGTGTCCCCATGGAATCTCTACTGTACAAGTAAATCCTCACACGACCGACCAACCACTAAAGTTGACTTGAGAAGCCGAACTAGTCAAACCGGGCTGAGCTGAGCTGAAGCTGAACCGGACTTCAGCTGACTGGCGTTACCACCGCACGCACATAAACAACAAGTTGTCTTTTTTTGCCATTGACTCAGAATTCATCTCTTCATCACTCCTTTATCCGAAAACGAAAACGACGGAACGCGGACGCCGAGCATGATCCCGAGTCCGACTGGCCATATCATCAGCTTCTCAACAATACAGAAGTAAATTCTGTGCGAAACTCAACATCATTCCATTTCAGAGTTCTTCAAACTCAGCCGAAACAAAAAAACACCAAATGTGTACCAAAACAGTAATCGAACACAAGTGCGGACATCGCGTCTTGCGCGGCAACACAAGATGTTACCGGGAGGATTGTCCTGGAAGAAAGGAGGACATCACCAAAGTCGACGATGAATGCGCGCAGTGTGAAAATCGGCCTGGTCGATTCAAGTCTGGACGATGGTGTTCGGTCGCATGCTGTGTTTGCCAGTGAAAGGAGAGCGGGCGGGGTTTGAATTTGGGAGCTCGGAGTATGGAGAGGCAGGCCATTTTGTTGGAAAAGGAATTTTCTGGAGTTTATGGGGCTTTTGGGTTTACTCGTTATGAGGAGTAATTCTATTTCCTCACATTACCATGATATTCAAGTATTGTTCTGAGGATATGTGTACTATATGAAGTTGTAATTTGGGTTGTGAGTAGACAATACCTAGGTAGTATGCACAAGATCTGAGAGACTCAACTGACAGGTTGATAATGCAAAAGCAAGGGATGTCACGACAGCTTCGTCCACTTGTTCTAAAAGAAAAAGAAATACATTCCTACAGGTAATATCGAGAGCCACTGTGACAAGCAGCGGGACTTGAATTGGATTGGATGATTGTCAATTAAGAATTGACCAGCCCCGCCGTTGACGGGTGAAGTGAGCGACAGGGGTGCGGGGTAGGTACCTACAGTTGCATTGCAGGGACCTAGACTCCCTAGAGGATCTCTTCTCCAGGGCGGGCAGCTTCCAAGTTGAGAGTTAGTTAGGTTAGAGCTCACGAGGACCTACTAACTCTCTTCTCGGTTATAGGGCCAACAGCCTTGAATTAAACCCTGGAGTTAATCCTTCCATCGAATAGACAAGGAAAGTAAAGCTGATCCACCTACCTGCTCGGCATCATGTCCGCCGAGGTACGTATTGGGATCCATTGGGAGGTCGGGGCACCTCCACTTTCAAGCTTCCCCATCCCGCAACCCGCAATCAATCGTCACGACGTACCATCCAACCACCAACCATCCATCTTCTACGCACAGCATTAAGACAGATCAACGTTAGCATTCAATTCAGAACACGGCCTAATACCACTTCCTCTCCTCCCGTGGTTGCCTCTTTCTGCGCCTTCCCGTCGCTTGTGCTACCTCTCTTCCCGTTGCTTGCGCATGCTTCGCCATGGCTAAGAAGGCGCGCCAAAGGATCAGCTATGGTGAGATTTCGTCCCAAACCAATTCAGCAGCTATGACGACCCCTTTGTCGAGGGGATTTCTTGGAATTGGCTTCAGTCTTCTCAATAGCTTCTAACACACATGCAGTCCTTGAAAATGCGAAATCATCCGAAGGCGGACATCGCCTAGGTGTCAATGGCCTTGCCGTCGACAGCGACAATGCGATTCTGTGAGCGCTTTTGCATCAACGACCTCAACTTCGATCCCTTCAGCACTAACCTACGTCATGTAGATATTCAGGTGGCCGAGACGGAATAGTATGCGCCTGGGACTTGAATCTCGACCTCAAAAGCCGCAGCGATGTTACCGACTCGACACCTGCCAATACCGAGAAGAAGCCGAAACATACAACCAAATTCCGCGCTCAAACTCACGCCCATATGCACTGGATCAACGATATTGCCCTTTCCCAGAACAATACTGCCCTCGTCTCTGGCTCATCCGACCTTACAGTCAAGGTTTGGCGACCGCATTCCGAAGAAGACAACACCCGCGTCGAGACGATAGGCGAGCATGCTGATTATGTCAAATGCGTTACAACCCCGCCCCCAGATATGGGTGCGAATTGGGTCGCATCCGGTGGCCTCGACCGCAAGATATGCTTATGGGATCTCAATGGCGCCGGTAAAACACTCGAGATCGATGTACAAGGCGAGGAAATTGCTGAGAAGGGGTCGGTATATGCCCTCCGAGTCGGCCGAAATATTATGGCAAGCGGCGGCCCGGAAAAGACAGTGCGCTTGTACGACCCCCGAACGGGCGACAAGGTCTCCAAGCTGGTTGGCCATGTCGACAATATCCGCGCCATTCTCATCGATGATGCCGGCGACACTATTCTGAGCGCAAGTGCCGACAAGACCGTCAAGATGTGGAGTATCAAGAACGGTCGATGCATGTACACATTCACCATGCATGACGAGAGTGTTTGGTCACTCTTCTCGGACGACCCCAGTCTAGGTGTTTTCTACAGCTCCGATCGCTCAGGTCTTGTGGCCAAGACAGATGTGCGGGGCAGTCTGGAGGATATGGACGATGGTCTGAGTCTTGCGGTTGCGCATGAGCATATAGGAGTGTGCAAGGTGGTTGCTGCTGGAGGTCACATTTGGACGGCCACGAACAGATCATCTATCAACCGGTGGGGTGACGTTGACACTGGCACCAACATTCAACTTCCAGAATCGGCTCGACATCACAGAGCTACATCAAATGCCTCTAACAGACCCCGTGAGGCTTCTCCTCCAGCTACTAATGGAACTGCCAAGAAGGAAATTCCTGCCGAGTCTATATTGCGTGTCTCTGCGGCTGCTTCCTTTCCAGCACGATCTGTTCCAGATCCTGATTCTACCACCATCACAGATGCCACAACGCGGAAAGAATCAGAAGCCGCCGTAGAAGCTGCAGAGTCTGATATTAAACCTGTCCATGCAGTAGCTGAGGAGACAATTGAGGGTCAATTTGGATTACTCAAGCATAGGCTACTCAACGATAGGAGACGCGTACTGACATCAGACACCGCTGGCGACGTATTGTTATGGGATTTGATACAGGTTTGTCTCACGTCTCCCAACATCGGATATAGCTAACTTTTGCAGTGTAAACCCATCAAAAGCTTCGGCAAGCAGCATTTGGAAGATGTGGAGCATCTTGTCAACACTATTGAGGCTGTGGCCCCATGGTGCTCCATTGATCTCAGTTCAGGAAATCTGACTGTCGTGCTAGAGCCGTTCAACTGTTTTGATGCTGAGGTATATGCAGACGAGCTAGAGTTGCCGGATAATGTTGAGTTCAGGGAAGATCAAAGGAGTAAGTACAGTTGCGACAATCATGATGCAGGATGTAGCTAACTCCCTCCCAGTCAGTCTCGGGAAATGGATCCTTCGGTATCTCTTTGATGGTCTCATCGATGAGGAGATCAGAAGAGATGAGGCACACCGTCAGAAGCTTAACGAGGGTATTGACGCAAGGCAAGTTGCCTCCGGGGGAGCTACTGACGCTGCTCCATTGTCGATGTCTTTGCCAAAGTCAGCCATCCCAGATTGGGATAACCCAGATCAGGTTACCCCTAAGCCCAATCTATATCCCAATACGCCTGGACTGGGTATTGGTCTGGCGACTCCTGGCCCAAGCATCATGTCAGGTCCAAATAGCTTACCAGATGTCCCCGAGAATGTTGCAACAAGCCCAATGACTCCTATAGAAAAGCGAACATCACATGTCAGTCGCCCCTCGACAGAAAAGGAAGACTATTTCACCAGCCCCTTACAACTACTTGAGTCGGCGGTCAAGGCAGCTAGCATGGTGTCCACCCCAACTCAGGATAATGCGGACTCGAAGAAGTCAATGGATGGTGATAAAGAGAAGGAAAAAGAGAAGGAAAAGACTGAAAACCCAAAATCACCAAGCACGCCGTTTGGTAAGAAGAAATTCCGAATGACTTTCGGTACCAAGAAGCTTTCGCGGTCGGCTTCTCAAGCCACCACAGAGAAGCCTGCTATTGTGGAGGAAAAGACAGAAGAGTCTGAGTCGTCGTCTGTTCATGACAAGGAGAAGGAGGTTGATGACAGTTTCTTTGGTGTCATTCAGAAGATTCACCAGGAATACGACCGTCAACTGGCCGAAAATCCTGACAAGCCAGTCGAGACTCGGGTAGTCCCCAGCTTGCCAAACGATACACCTGTCCTGAAGTTGCCTCCAGGAACCAAGGTCGTTATTCAAGAAGAGACTTCGGGTGGAAGTGCCAATATTTACCAAGGCACCGTCGAGGATGTCGGCAAGGATGCCGACATAATCGAGCAGAAGGCCCCTATGTGGCTGGGTGATGTTCTACTACAGAACATAATGCCCTTCAAGGAACCCGTCAAGGTTTCGTTTGTTTTACATCCGGTGGGCAACCTGCCAGCCATCGCCTCAGTGGATGGAAACAACAGGCTTAACGCCAATCGCATGCTACGAGTCAGGAAGATCCTCTCGTACGTCGCTGAGAGGATTGAGCCTCCACTTGAAGAGCCTGAGGAGAATCCTATGAGGCCGGAGGAGTATCTGGAACTATACTGCAATGAACAAGTAAGCTTTTTTCACTTCTTCTTGGACATGCTTGTTGCTAACCACTATCTAGTTGTTATCTCCTGTAACAACGCTTGCCACTCTCCGTACCCATCTGTGGAAGGGAGGTAACGACATTATGCTTTATTACAAGTCCAACGGTAAAAGGGAGATTCGGCCATTCCCTGCCCCCCAGTATCCTAGGGCTGTTGAGCCTGAGAAACCTCAAGAAGGCTCCGCCACAGAAGAGGCAAACACTAATGGTCAGACTCCTGCTCAATCTCAGGCCCAAACCAGCTGAGCCGACAACAACTTGTGGGTTGTTGTATGTTGAACGAAGATGTTTCAATTCCCTTGTTTTCCGTTTTATACCACAGGTAGACTTTTGTCACCAGCAAGTCCCTTTATCGTATATAGATTTGTACATAGGTTAGATGCCATCAAGGCGTATATACCATTAGCGAGAAATTAAGCAAGCCTGTGTATCCCCTTTTGGACCGCCCATCTATTGACTCCTTGCTCCATGTCCATGATTTATATCATTACAATGCCGCCCACTTTTGTTGATTTTTTTCGATTCTCCTTATCATACAACGCCACTCATTGTGTTGATGGCCCATTGATAACTTCCCAGGAAGATTGCGCCTCCGATAGATATCCACGTCACTCGCGGTGCTACGCCAGCAAAGAAGGCTTGGCTGCCCTCTTCGCGCAATATCCGTCTAAACATATCCGACACTGAAACGCTCTCCTTGGACAACATGACTCTCGTCTTGAGCACGTCAAGCGGCGTCGTAAGCGCCGCAGATAATCCACCGGCCATGCTTCCATAGAGAGCACTCTCAGCACCAGTGACCTCGCGACCGCCACGACGCTTTCGTCCCCAGGACTTCATAGCTTCCCACATCGGAAACTGAATCACAGTGAAGGGAACCTCACGAAAGACAGTGATTCCCCAGCCGCGGTAGAGCTCTCGCCACATGGGAACAAATCCATGGCTCGAATAGCGCGACAGAATAGCGCGGAGAGCAGCAGCTGAGGAACCGCCGTGATGACCCGCCTGCGCACGCTGCTTGACAACCTCTGTCGGCACACGAACAGCGCAAGCAGCTACTTCACCAGCACTGGCAGCAGCCATATGCGAAAGAGGAGCTTTCCATCCCGGCGCAGCAGTATTGTCGTTATCGGCCAGAAAACCCTTCACACCCTCATACGTGCAAAAGAAGAAAGCAGCACCGGGCGCAGAACCGACGAGCGCAGAGCCTATGCCGCGATAAATACCGCTGAAGCCACCGGAGGGGAAGAAGCCGGCCGAGGACTGGAGACGGGTCTTGAGGGTGTCGAGAGGGAAGAGGGAGAGGTCGACTGTTGTTCCGGCGAGGGCGCCTGCGAGGAGGGCGGACTTGAAGGTCGGAGGATTTGCGGACATGGTGAGGGTTGCAGAGATTGGTGGTCCTGGGGAAAGGGCTGGACGAGGCCCGAGGAGATATTGTGAGCTTCGGAGGATATGGACCGACCGAGACCGGCGACATAAATTAATGGATGGAGGAGCTTGAACTTTTGGGGCTTATCGATAAGGTGAGTTGGCGGGGCATGGGGAGCTTACCCTGGAATACGGCACTTTGGGAGCATGTACAAGAATATATGGCCCTGACTGGAGACAATGATGGTGATTGATCAATTAGACATTGGAGATAATATTTATCTTGTGTATGAATAAATTTATATCTATTCTGAGGTGGTGTTGAGCATCGTGACTATGTTCCTTGGTTCAGTGGCCGACATTAATATATGATGATAGACTTAACAATAGATGGGTTCACATGTCTACATATGAACATTACCAAGCACTATCATCAGAATGGATGATCCTCATTAATAGCTATTTTACAGATATTCCAATCTGTCAAATCCCCAACTCCCAAACCTTATCGCAAGTCCTTCACATGTTATCCCGCGTGCTAGTACCAGCCTTGCTCGTCTCCTCAGCCGCCGCCTTAGTCCTCTCCTGGAGATCCTTCATATCCTTTTTAGGATCAACCGTCGACCGATCCGCCCTGACAGCCTCCTCGCTATCAGAAGCAAGCTCTGGCTTCCAGTGCCCACTGCCCTGCTTCTGCTTTCTGAGCGAGTCTTGCTTATGCTTATCGTAGTCGACGTCGGTTTCTGGCCCCAAGTCAGACAAACGCGCGGTCAATTGAGGAATGTTTAAAACTCACGGGTGGATGATTCTTTGAGACCGAGGCGTGTTGATGTGGTGAAGAAACCTCGTCCGAGTATCATTTTGCTGGGGTGCGCAGCGCGCAGGGCCATCATGGATCGAGCTGACATCATGTTGATGTTTGAGGGTGATTTCGTAGATCAATTGGAGAGGCACGCCGAAGTTGTATTTGGAGGAATCGACAGAGAGACGAGGAAATTGGATGATAGAGATGAGACAGTAAGAGAAGAAAAGAATAACTTCAGGGGAAAGACATCAAGAACTTATTAATACTGTCTCGTCGGGTACAGTACTGTGCATTCCATCATTGCGGGAGTGTGACGTCACGAGCATCATCAACTTTGTTTGACTTCTCTTTTCAATTCCTCGGCTTGAAGATGCGTTCATTCTCCACTCTGCCAATGCTATCCCAATTGCGTAATCAAGCTTCTCTTGTTCGTTCTCTGGGGCTGGATTAGAGAACCCAATTGCGTGGCTGTGGTTGATAATGAGACAGACGCTGGCTGTAAGATGGAGCTTAGCTACGTGGGGCTAATGACAGCACCAGCTCAACATGACCATTACAATATGAACAAGACTGGAAATGTACTCAGAAATCCATGATTCAAGGATGCTAATAGTACCTACTCAACCATATAACGCATACCTATTGATACAGCGACAACAATTCACCTGTAACTACACCATCCATCATGTCACGTCAGACTCATTACAGCATCGACATACCTCAAATCGTTCACTCAATCATCTGTCACAACATATCACTCATAAACACAGTCAAAGTAGTTGAACATTCGTATATTCCCGACCGGCAGCGCTGAAGCCGCGTCGTAGCAACCAGACAGCGCCAATACCAAACAATAGCCACACATGCAGTCTACCGCTGCATTGCAAAAACCAGGCGCGAGGGCCTCCCAAATCCCAAAATCCTCTTTGAATCTGATCATGACATGTATCCCAGGCCCCCCAAACACTCCAGATGCTTTGCCAAGGCGACACAAAATATTGTAAAAGAAGCCAGCCCGTCCGTCCTGGACAGGGGCAAACCAAGCAACGCTCCAAAGTGTAAGCTACTCCGGTCCCAAAAACAAGTCGAGGCAGGCCACGCCAACACCGGCAGGCAGTACTACCTCCAGCCTAGACCATGAACAGAAAAACAAAAAGAGGACAAAAATATAGGCCGTCCCAAGATTGATACAAAGAAAAAGAATGGGCAAAGGTGATCCTTTTTTTCGTTCCCGTTCATTGGTTGCAACAACGGGACAACACCAAAAATTCGACCAACTCCCCGTGATTTCCCAGATTCCGTCCCATTACGGGATATCAATAGTCGCAAAAACACCATTCGTCTCGATCCTGACCACCGCCCAAAGATATTTCCAAGATGCGTCCGATCAAATAACACCGGTAAAGACCCCGCTTGCGAAAAGCACTCCCTTCTATGTTGTTCTTTTTCTCTTGTGTTGACTTCATAACCCATAACCGCGATTGATGAGAGAAGACATTTTGATAAGAATGGTCAGGCCAACCCATGCCCACCATGTAAAATGAAAAAACAGTTGATGCCGAGAAAATCCGATACTTGTGCCGCCAAACACCGATGCAATGTCGTCTTAAAATGCAAAGAAACGCCCGTTCGTGTCTTGTAGCCTCATCTTGCGAGGCGGACACCCCAACCCTAGGTATTTGATTTGTTGCAAAAATAACAAAGTAACCAAGCCGAAAATGGTATCGATCTTTATCATGCCGTGCCAGTATTATCCTCAAAAACTTGTCGGTAAAACAAGGAGTATGTTGATTAGGGATGTTTATACAGGAGAGGAAAGGATGGGTAAGAGTAATAGTTGTCGAAATTGTTGTCTCCAACAATAGGGACAATCGCGTCAAGCGATTACCCTCGAAAGCTTAGAGGAAACCAGCCCAGTTGATAAGATGATGCCAAGATCAAGTCTCGATCGGTCAATGTGCCCGCCAAGATAATAGCCGCCAAGAACGAACGGTTGTGTTTACAGTTCAAGGTGCATCGCCGGTGATGCGACACACCAGTCGACCCATGCTAGCATGAGGCGCGACCGGATGCGGTTTACCACCGACGCATCGACTGTTGCATCCTGCCAGGCGACACTGACTGAGGAGGGCTTGACATGGTAATGCCAGTGGCGGGGTTGATGATGGGAATGGCATTGCGGCCGCGAGTGGCCGAGGGCTGGTGAAGCTTCATGCTGGGCTGTTGTTGATAGGCAGGAGGGATGAAGGCGGGGGATGTTGAGTTGAGAGAGAAGCCAGGGGCAACAGTGTTGGGATGTTGCGTGGGGGAAGAGTCGGGAGAGTTGCTGGCTAATGAGGAGCGCTCAGATGCGCTGGAGATGGAGACCAACTGCGAACAATAGGTCAGATTGATGTGATGATATAGACAGCGACAGGATAACTCACGTCAGTCTCGGTCAACAGACCAGGACAGAACTCCATGTCATCTTCGAGATCAAATGATCGGCTGGTCTCGAACTTGGTTCGGAAAGCTGAGAGTGAAGCAGTTTCGTTAAGTTCCTTCATGCTACGGACACCACGGAACTGGCGTTGAGCTTGTTGGGACACAGAGAGACGGGGAGCTCTGCGATTTCGGCCACCATGGTGGTTGTGCGACACGGGGGCGGGGTGCGCTGGGTGGGCGTTGTAGTGGTAGTATGCAGACATGATGCGAGTCGGTCGCGAGTGTGAGTGAGTGCCGGCGGAGAATTCGGAGTTGGTGCGGGATTAATTGAGTCGAGCAGAATAAACACAAACAACAAGAAGTGAAGTGTTTAGAGAGTCGTCGTTCTATTCGTGATAGAAAGGTCCAAAAAGTCGCTGAATAGTTTACTTGGTGAAAGGTAGAGGAGGTGAGTTTGTTAGTAGAGGTGGTAGATTTTTTGGGTGACAGGAGAAGAGAGTTGAATTGTGGGAAAATGGCGAAGCGAGGCGAGCGAGGTACGAGGGGAGGGGCGGAGTGGGAGTGGAAGGTGACGGGCTGGCTTTTGATAAGTAAAATAGAAAATGGAAAGGAAAGGACAGGACAGGACCAGACGGGGACGGGCATGGTCGGTGGGTGGCCGATGAGTCTTTCTTGTTGGTTGGGGGCACTGTGAACCCGCTAGTATCCACAGTATCCACCTCTTGACCCCACATGAAGCGCCTGCCGAACCAGGAGATGAGGGTGGGACCCGATTCTGGCAAATCAGGCCTTGCAAACGGTGGCCAGGACGTCTTTGCCACTCTGCCATGATTGGCACGGCGAGAGAGCAGCGTGTGCCACAGTGTAATCTTGGTGGCATGCTGGCTAGGCCATCCTGGTTCATTCGGGTAGGGATTGTTTTGAAGACGGCACAGTTTCCAAGACAAACGCAGACACAGTACGACCAGCGTGTCCCAGGAGCTAGACAGCACACCCTTCTGCTAAGAGGCTGAGTTTACACTACCTGACCTATTCCGAGCTCGCCTGCACACCTGGCGGTATCCGAAACTCAGCGCCTACCCAGCATGGGTGTACACTATCGCATCCACACTCAGCCGAGCCCAGTGTTAAATCGTGAATTGTCGGTCCTCTCGGCCTTCTCCATTCCAGCCTTTGTCATTTGACTTTCTCAGCTTTGTCCCTGCTGGTGCTGGCTCCAAACCTGGATCGTGAGAGAAGAAGCCCTGGGGCCTGCAGCTAGTCTTTCCTCCCAGGCCGGCCAGGGGCGCGCATTGCTGCTTGCCCATCAGGTGAGAGAGTGACGGAATTCACTGTATATTAACGCACAGTGAGGAGAACAGCCAGCGAGTCTGCAGGCACTCCAGTCTCAGTCTCAGTCTCAGGCACCACCTGTCCGCGTGCTCTCTTCTCCAGCAGTACTGCAATTCCCCTGTGCTAGCGCGGGAAGCCCCTTTCTGTATCCGTATGTATGGATGGATGTGTGTATGTCCCCTTGAGGGCTCTCGCAGCCGTAATTAGACGCTACATACAGTATGCCAGCATGCGAGCTATTCTTGTCAATTGATTGGATTGCGGTCCAGTTTGTTTTGTTGACGTGATGAAATTGTTATTATCCACTACCTTTACTGAGATGAAGGTAATGTACGGAGCGATATTGCGTTTCTCATCTGCGACGCTGGATGCCCCGCAATCTTTCATTACACGGCGCACATATCTGATCTGGTGTACTGTAATGTACTGTACTGACCGGGGCGGTCGAGGCGGCATGGTACATGGTATCATCAGATACTGAATGGATTCTTGCTTGTTCAACGGGCGGCCCCACGACCGACCGTTAGGTGAGGTGAGGTGAGGTGCAGTCCGGTTCGAGAGCGTGCAGTGCCGAAGCAGTCAATCGACCATCGACCATCGCGGGACGGGAACGGAAGGGGACGGAAGTGCAGGGGGGCTTTGTGAATGAACGAACATTCGTTCGGGGCCCGGCGAAGGGTTGCGATGATGGGATGTCTGCTGGCTCAGGTGTGATGGCGGGATGGCGGTGATGGGATGGACAGTAGGTACGGTGTACCTTGCGAGGCAGTGAGCACTAGGCTCTAGGCTCAATCACAACACTGTGCATGACCGCCCATGGAGCCATCAGAGCAAAATGAGGGAGGGTTGGTGAGGCCTGTGACTGGGCGGCCTCGAGACTCTTCCATGTCCCTGTCCTCAATGGTTCTGGACATGGGTCCGTTGGAAACGTGGCGGGCTGGGCTGGGCAAACCAAGGCGAAATCGCTGCTGCACTGTGCTACCTATTCTGTCATGGCCCCTCCCTCCTGTCTGCAGATCGCACGTATCCCTTTGCCTTTGTCTTTTGTTGTGTTGTGTTGTGCCCTGGACACTGGCCGAATGAGATGCTGTCGATAATCGACACTGTTTCCCCAATCGTCGGACCATGATCGAAATAGTATCAAGGCTTCTCCGTGTGTTATCTATCGCCACCAGAGGCAAGCTTTACTGTATGAGACCCAGATCATCAGTGTCTGGCTTCTCGAAGCTTTATGTGACGTCCTTGACGTTGATCTGGATTATTCTCGACTTTAGGGTAGCATTTTGAAAGGTAACATGAGCCCAGACCATCTTGATCAACACCAACCTCGTTTGAAATGAGAGGTTGACAAGTCCAGTTGTGGAAGCTTGCAAAACACTGTGGCTTTGACCTTATCCATGAAGGGTAAACTCCTCATCCACACACAATCTACCCAGCCCCAACCC